>JAJIBD010014739.1:0-14164 GCA_021461705.1 Cryptotis parvus | reverse complement strand
GGTAGGGTATTTGCCTTGCACGCCGCCAACCCGGTTAGATCCCCGGCATCCCATATAGTCCCCGAGCACCGCCAGGCGTAATTCCTGAGTGCAAAATCAGGAGTAACATTGCCGCTGTGACCCAAAAAAGCAAAAACAAAAAACAAATTGCACATGCCTGAGATGTACAGAGACAGTTCCAACTCTCATTTTATATAGGCACAGTCTAGTCAGGCTCCACTCTCAGGGACTGGAAATAGGCTCTCCAAAGGACAGGCAGAAAGCACAGGGTAGACCAATCCCACAAGACCTTTAACTTCCTTGGATTCCATTCCTTCCACTTTTGAAGCAAGGATAGTAGCAGTGTCTATCTTAAAGGAGTTTTGGGTGAGATTAAACCAAATCAAGCTTAGAAAAAGAGTTCAACTTCAGATGGGTACATAATTAATGGCAAAGTATTATTATTAAGATGAAGTGCTTTTCAGAACGTATTAGGAAATTGCTCTTTCTTGAAAGGCCCCAATCATCTTCTGTGGAGGGCTTTCCAAGGACCACCAATAGAACCATGGAAACTGTATATTAGTGAATTTATAAGAAATCTTTAAAGCCTCCAAATAAGCTTCTTGGACTTCACTGGAAGAAAATAAGCAATGCAAGTCCTAACAGGATGTGATTGGCATCTGCCAAATCATGTGTGACATCTTCCACATGTTTAAGTCAGCTCAACCTCTCTGCTGAGTGATCAAATCAAATTTCCTGGATGATGAATCACATGAAAGTTATTTAAACTTAATGTGATAGTTAATCTTATGACTTTTGTCTGAAAAGGAAAAGCTCGAAAACACACATTGACTTCAGAGTAAATGTTGGGTGAGGAAGACAGTTCATGGGGAGGACTGTGTGCCTGGAGTGAGCAGGTTCCGAGGATGAGCCTGAGCATTTTTGTAGCCCCACAAGCAAAGCCTAGTGATATATATAATATCACAGTGATATTATATATATGATAAAGTATTCAATATATTTATAATATCACAGTGATATTATATATAATAAAGTATTCAATATATTTTGATTATATATAATAAAGTATTCAAGAACGATGATGGACCTCATTCCCATGACCTGAGTGAATGGTTTGAGGCTCTTTGTGTTTCTTCAGCAAGCAGATGCCCAAGGGCTACACTAGCATGCGACAGGGACAAATGGAGACGTTACTGGTGCCTGCTCGAGGAAATTCATGATCAACGGGAAGACAAGTGAAGACAAGTGATACTTTATTTAAACACCTTGGTTTACAAAGTTGTTCAGAAGACAGTTGTTATGGGCTTTTGATGTTCCAATACTAACAGCCCAGATCATCGACAGCCACCCTGCAGCAGTTTTTTCAATCCGCCCAGGTATGCTGGAACCAGAGACTCTCAGACATGGGGCAGAGCTGCTACTTGCTCTCCCTGTGCCCAGATGCTTGTGAGGTGCCCGGGAGGCATGGCGGGTTCTAGCCCTGGCCTGCCACCCCAGCTTAGCCTCACAACAAGCCAGACCACCCTCCCCACTCCATGGGGCCCGCCATTTTCCACATCCGGACTTCTCTCTCGTCACAACTCCACCCAGCAGACCAGACTATCACAGCCCAGATCATCGACAGCCACCCTGCAGCAGTTTTTTTTTCAATCCGGCCCAGGTATGCTGAACCAGAGACTCTCAGACATGGGGCAGAGCTGCTACTTGCTCCCTGTGCCCAGCTGCTCGTGAGGTGCCAGGGAGGCATGGTAGGTTCTAGCCCTGGCCTGCCACCCCAGCTGAGCCTCACAACAAGCCAGACCACCCTGCCCTACTCCATGGGGCCCGCTATTTTTCACATCCGGACTTCCCTCTCGTCACAACTCCACCCAGCAGACCAGACTATCACAGCCCGGCTTGCTGGGCTTATCAATAAATGCTTTATTTAGAGGTGACTACAACAGTATGCCACCTGCACGGCAAGCCTGGCAAGCTGCTCGTGAAGTATTTGATATGCCAAAGACCAGTAACATTTATATTAGGTCATTCCCGTGACCTAATATAATAGTTTGAGGCTCTTTATGTTCCTGGAGTGGGCGGATGCCTTTGGGTTCTACTAGCATGAGATGGGACATATGGAGATATTACTGGTGCCAGCTCTAGCAAATAGATGATTAACGGGAAGATAGTGATAGTGATATAATATCACTAGATCACTAGACATCCCGTTGTCCATTGATTTCCTCAAGCGGGTGCCAATAGCATTTCCATTTGACCCATCACGTGCCAGTGTAGCCCAATGGCATCTTGCTTCAGGAATACGAAGAGCCTCAAACCATTTGTTCAGGGTCTTGGCGAAAAAGTCTGACCATCTTGGGGCCGGAGCAATAGCCCAGTGGGTAGGGCGTTTGCCTTGCAAGCAGCCAGCCCATGCTGGCCCGGGTTCGATCCCCGGCATCCCATATAGTCCCCAGCACCACCAGGAGTAACTCCTGAGTGCAGAGCCAGGAGTAACCCCTGAGCATCGCTGGGTGTGACCCAAAAAAGCAAAAATAAATAAATAAATAAAAAGTCTGACCATCTTGTAGGTGGGCGGCCATGTGATCTTTTGACATCTAATGTGATACAGTCGGTTAAGGCTCTAGTCCAGCAGCCGTCTCCAAATCACATTACATGTCCAGCCCATCTGATTTTTGATGCCTTGGCAAACGAAACAGCGTCCCTGACTCTGGAACTGCGATGGAGGTCGGAGCTCTAGATTCCTTCTCTCACTTGAGTGAGGAGTGATATTCCAAGCATAGCTCTTCGATTCCCCTTTGGGAGACCCAAATAGCATTCTCATCCTGCTTTTGTAGGGCTCAGGTCTCTGAGGCATATGTTAATGCAGGGAGAATGGTGGAGTCGAAGAGTTGTGCCCAGAGCTGGAGATTTTCTATATGTTATATATAAAATCAAAAATTATGTTGAATTTTTAAAGAGTTGAATATTTAAAGAGGGCAATCACTGCATACTTTTAAATGTACTACATAATTTTGGCCTTTCTAACATTGTAACCACACAAAATCTCCCTATATGCAAAAAGTCATATGTTCTTTTGCACAGTGCAAGTGTTAAGAGAAATATTTTATGTCATTGAAAAATTCTTCTAGTTCTGGGACTGGAGTGATAGTACAATAGATAGAATGCTTGCCTTGCTTGCACCAACTTGGGTTCAATCCCTGGCATCTCAAGCACCATCAGGGTAATTTCTAAGCCGAGCCAGGGTAACCCCTGAGCATCACTGGGTATGCACCTCCCCAAAATATTCTTTTAGTTCTTTTCAGTTGTCTCAAACAAAAGAAACCATAAAAGATATGAAACTAAGACAAAGCCTGAAAATATCGTCACAAGTTCATTGTGGATATCCACATTCTAAAAAGAACTAAGAGTCACAGAGGGAGATTTTTAGATAAAATGCATATAAGTACACAGCAGGTTGTTGTCTCTTTTGCTAATAACAAATATTTCAGTCCTCCTAATAAAATCTGGTCTGAGTGTTATTTCAAGTACACTCACTGGTACAGCAGGAAAAAGCAAAATCTGTCAGTCCACCAGAACTGAGTGCAAATGACATTCTTCTGCTTGGGAGAGGGTGAGTCACCAGGGGGTGGACCCTTTTTAACCACTTCCATCCTTTTTCTCCTCATCTCTAACAGGGAGTCTCAAAATTCCTCCTTGAACAACTGTTGAGAGGATTATACAGATAATTGTAGATGAAAATTCTGGGTACGCCATTTGACACAGACTAAGCATGTCTTAAATGTTTATTTGTTCTGCCATCTCGACATGCTTTCTTTTTAAAAATGGATTAGCTTCACACCTACACTACAGCAGAATAAAAGTTCTTATTGAAAGCCTCAATCATTGACAATATAAGCTTTTACTTAAAGGGTCTCTATTAAGGGATTAAATTCTTTACAGTTCTTACCATTGAAAATAGCCATCACCTTCCAAATATGTGGCAGCTCAGCAAACTATACTCTTAGAGAAAAATCATAATACCTACATGCATAACTAGGAACTTCACTAAAACCAAATGATGTTTTTTAGTAGTACGTCAGTTGAGCAACAACTGCATTAGCCATCAATATGCATTGCGTGGTTAATCAACGCTTTTCAAAAAACTACAAAGAACCAAGCATCCTTTTTCTCATTTTTCATTGTCAGCTGGGTTCTCAGCACACAAAGTTATTCCAAAAGTCTAATTTACAAATGGCAAAACTCCCATGCCAAGAACTAGAAGCAGATATTCCTAATTCTCAGGCCTCTACATAGTACATAATATTCAAGATTTATTCTGTGGAGAGCCTTAAACCCCCTACAGTGGGTATTGTGGATGAATTGGCACTCAATGTCTCTTTCTATCCTTCCTATAACATAGTATTTTTCACCATCTTTTGGTTGTCATCCGTTAGTCTGTTAGTAAATCAACTAGTGGGCCAAGCACAGCATCTCTTAATGGAATGGAATGGTCTTGAGCAGCAAAAGAATTCAACAGCAGAGACTAGAATAACAGCCATCACATGATCCTATGAAACTTTTATTTCAGGAAGACCTAATAGTGAATGCGCATCTGTGAGTTAAATGGATTTTATGGGGAGTGTGTTAAAAAATGTTTTTGAAGTTGTAAAAACAGGGGCTAGAGCTATAGCACAGAGGGTAGGGGATTAGCCTGACACGTGACCCACCCAGGTTCAATCCCATATGGTATACCCTGAGCACCCACAGGCGTAATTCCTGAGTTTTGAGCCAGGAGTAAACACTGAGCATCACTGGGTGACCCAATAAGAAAAAAAAAGTTGGAAAACAGTGTTCTAGTGGGACTGCCAGTGCCTCTAACTGTTAATCTGAGAACGATGATTCCTAGAACCCCCTAAGAAAAATATTCTCATTTAATCTGAGTCCACCCAGTCAAATGCTTGAGTATGAGATGTCAGTCTACCAACAGCCCAACCATTCGTGTTGCCAAGCAAGAAGGGAGACTTTTATGTGCGGGCCAGTGGTGCGATGGATAACGCGGCCTGACTTTGGATCAGAAGAAGGGAGACGTTTGTTCTTCTATGGGATCATTAGCGGAGAACTAACAGCCATCAGACATAAAGATGCAGAATACAAAAAAACATTTCCTGGCCAACATGGCAGCAAGAAGGGCCCCTGGAAGCGGAATTTCCTGGTGTTGGCAGTGCCAATAAAGCTCTGGAGCACTGGCTTTATTTTTTTTTAATTGAATCACTGTGAGATACTCAGTTACAAAGTTTGTTCATGATCAGTTTTCAGTCATACAATGTTCCAACACTGTCCCTTCACTAGTGCACATTTCCTGCCACCAATGTCCCCAGTTTCTCTCCCACCCCCCAGCCTCTCAGCCTTTTTGGCATTCTCTCTCTTTTTTCTTCTTGCTTTCTGAGTCATACACAGAAACCCTCAGGGGGTTACTCCCTGAGCTGTGCACTCAGGAATGACTCCTGGCCATGCTCAGGGGACCATTGAGGATGCTGGGGATCAAACCCAGGTCTGGCCACATACAAGGCAAACACCCCACCCACTGTACTATTACTCTGCTCTCTCACACTCGCTCTCTCTCTCTCTCCCCTCTCCTCTCTTTCTTACTTGCTCTCACTCTCTCTTTCCTTTTGGGCATTATGGTTTTCAATACAGGATCTGAAAGGCTATCATGTATATTACCTTTACCTATTTTCACCACTCAGTTCTTATCCAGAGTGATCATTTCTAACTATCATTATCATAATGGTCCCTTCTCAAATGAAATTTCCCCTCCCCCACCCACTTGAGGCAAGCTTCCCACCATGGGCCAGTCTGCTTTTTCGATAACAGAGGTAGCGGCTTTGATGATAATTTGTTTCTCTGGTATACCTTGAGGAAAAGCTATGAAAAAAAACTCAACCTCAAATCTTTTTCTTCAGTCCCAACATGATTCTGCAGGTAAGTTAACATTCTACAATAAATATTCCTTGCCTAAACTCCTTGAACTAGCACCTATTCTGTGTACTATGCCCACTGAAACTGATAAAGAAATAACTAAAATCAAATCTTTTATTGGAACTCAACATTATCATGTAGCCCAGTTATGAATCCTACAGATAATTCTGAAAAGAAGTAGAAAAAATAATTTATCAGGCAGATAATTTAGGGCGGTTTGTTTTAGTGTTTGTGGAGTCTACATCACTGAGTGATTAGTGACTAATTATTGATTGATAAAACCACATGAGAAAAATTATCACAATGGCATCTTATAATAAATCACTAGAACAATGAATGAGTCTATCTTAAGGCTGGGGTTCTTAGAGAGAATCTGATGTGAAAATTTGAGTTCATTTGATTTCTTGAATTGCACACTTAGAACTAATTCTGTTAGAAAATAAGACAGAGAAGGCATCTTCAAAGATGAAACACCACTGACAAAGCAAGTAGAAGCAAAGAAGCAAAGATAAACATTTGGGACTACATGAAACTAAAAAGCTTCTGCACCACAAAAGAAACAGTTACCAAGATACAAAGAAGCTACAAAGAGGTGGGAAAGAATATTAACCCAATGTCCACCTGAAAAGAGGTTAATATCCAGAATATATAAGGCACTAATAGAACTTTACAAGAAGAAAACAGCCAACTCCATCAAAAAATGGGGAGAAGAAATGAACAGAAACTTCAACAAGGAAGAAATTCGAATGGCCAAAAGGCATATGAAAAAATGCTCATCACTAATCATCAGAGAGATGCAAATCAAAACAACAATGAGATATCTCACACCAAGGAGACTGGCACATATCCAAAAGAGCAAGAATAAACAGTGCTGGTGTGGATGCGGGGGAGGAAGCGAACTCTCATCCATTAGTGGTGGGCAAGTCGAGTAGTACAGCCCTTTTGGAAAACAATATGGACATTCCTCCAAAAACTAGATATTGAGCTCCCATTTGACCCAGCAATACCACTCTTGAGAATATATCCTGTGGCTCAAAACACACAGCAGAAACACCGTCTGCACTTCTATGTTCATAGCAGCACTATTCACGATAGACAGACTATAAAAACAACCTGAGTGCCAGAAAACAGACAACTAGATAAAGAAACTATGGTACATCTACACAATAGAATACTATGCAGCTATTAGGAAAATGAAGTTATGAAATTTGCCTGTAAATGGAAAGGACATGGAGAGTATCATGTTGAGTGAAATTAGCCAGAGGGAAAAGGACAGATATAAAATGACTTCATTCATTCAGAGGCTAGGCAAGACAGAAAATGGAACAGTGTGCTAACAATTGTTGAGGGTACTAATGCCAACCTAGAACTGAGCATTAAATAGAGGCAAAAAGATACACATGACAACCCTTTAATGTATGTTCTGTAATCCATAGTCTGGAGGGAAGGAAAAGAGAAAGAGAGAGAAATGGAAAGAAATAAAGAACCTGCCATGGAGCATGGCTGGGGAGGGGGGGAGGGAACCGGGACGTTGGTGGTGGGAGATGGGCACTGGTGGCGGGATGGGTGCTGCAACACTGTTTGACCAAAACCCAAATATGAACTTTTTAATTGTATATCTTTGTAATTTTAAAAATAAAAAATTTAAAAAAAAAATTAAATAAAAAAAATAAAATGACTTCATTCATTTGTGGGATATAAAAAATAATAATATGATACTAATGTTCAAAACCAGGCAAATAATGGACCAGGAGATCTTGTCAGTGGTTGTAATCTACTGTAAGTGTGTGGGAGTCAGTGATTAGGTAAGACAGAGAAGGGACCAGGGTGCAAATAATTATTGGAAATGGTAATGCCAGGCTAGAACTGAGCATTGAATGTAGGCAATGGAGGGTTACAGGTTACATAGTAAACCCTAAATGTATGTACTGCGAGGCACAATGTGTAAGAGAAGGGGAGAAGATGGGGGAGAAAGGAAGAGAGAAGAGAAGAGGCAAAGTGCCTGCCATAGAGGCAGGGGTAGGGGGAGGGTATCAGGGGACATTGGTGGTGGGAAATGTGTACTGTAGAGAGGGATGGGTGCTGGGACAGCGCGACTTAAAACTAATCATGAACAGTTTTGTACTTGTATATCTCAAGGTGGTCTAATAAAAGAAAAGGCAGAGAGAGAAAGGGAGAAGGAAAGTGCCTACCATAGAGGCTGGGGGAGAGGGCAGGAGAGAAATAGGACATTGGTGGTGGGAAATGTGCACTGGTGAAAGGATGATGTTGGAACATTGTATGACTGAAACTCAATCAGGAACAACATTGTAACTGTGTATCTCACAAGATCTCAGAATTCAGAGAAGTCTTCCCTATGTTCTTAGAGTTCCCTGAATACCTGGAGAAGACATTTAACCTACTACAAAGAGAAAAACGGGCACGGTGCTGTCACTGTATGTAACCCACTGCATGCAGCAGCAACATGGCTCTTCCCCTCAGCACTCTATGCGCAATTGTGTATTTCTAACAGAACATTGTGAGTCTAGATCCAGAGAGTGTTTCTCCCTCATCTATTTCTCAATCAACCATGGGCACAATCCCTCCACTTTTAGTAGAAGCATTGTTTTAAAAATCACCTTCTTGGAACAGTGTGCCAATAATTGTCAAAAGTGCTGTTACCACATAGAACTTAGCACTAAATACAGGCAAAAAGATACACATGATAACCTCTAAGTATATATATTACAATCCACAATATGTAAGAGAGGGAAGAGAGAGAGAGAATGAGTAAGAGAGAGGGAAATAAAGAGCCTGCTGTAGAGGCAGGCTAGGGGAGGGGAGAGGAATCGGGGACATTGGTGGTGGGAAATGGGCACTGGTGGAGTGATGGGTGCTGGAACACTGTATGGCCGAAACCTAAACATGAATATCTTTGTATTTGTTTATCTCATGGTGGTAATAATAAAATATACTTTAAAAATCACCTTATTCCCTGCTTTAGGCAAGATCAGCAATTAACTGCAGGTCTTCCCTGAAAGACTGGAAAAGACAGATTTGTGAAATGAAAAAACTCGTGTACCTGGAGTCAGGAAACCAGAGAAATATTTTTCGTTCTGGTCATTCTCTCTCACTCTCTTTGCTCTCTGCTTGCACATATACACTCTTCCTCCTATTTTCTAGAATAACCATATATTCATTATTACATAAAAATCAATGCGCGGTTACAAAAAAATACAATAAAACACTATGTTGAGTATAATTATATTTCAAATATTTTATTAGCCAAATTCCCTCTAAAAGTATTCACTTGCTTGTTTATCATTACTCATTTCCCTCTTTATAATTATTCAAGTAAATCATGCATTTGTATAATTACTCATGTGACTCATACCTCCAAATCTGTATACAGATAAAGATCGTTGATCTACAGTTAGGAAAAGAAAAAATTCACTTGGTTGTTCAAGCTCCATCCCATTTATTGGTTAAATCAGACAAAACCATGCCTGGAGAGACTACAAAAGGAGGGCGCATGCCTTGCATGGGGCATACCTGTGTTTGATCTTTGGCAGCCCATATGGTCCCCCATATGAGCGTATACCATCTACATGGCAGAGCCTGGCAAGCTACCCATGTTTTATTGGATATGCCAAAAACCAGTAATAATTATGGACCTCAATTCTATGACCTGAAGAATGGTTTGAGGCTCTTTCTGTCCCTGGAGCAAAGCAGATGCCCTTGTGCTACACTTGCTTGCAACAGGACATATGGGGATGTTACTGTTGTCTGCTCTCGATGAACAACGGGAAGACAGTGATTCAATGATGGTCCCCCACGCACTGCCAGGAGTGATTCCTGGAGTGCAGGACCAGGAATAAGCCCTAAGCATTGCTAGGTATGAAAAAATTATAAATAGATAAATAAATCACACAAAATCTCATTGAGAGATAGAAGAAAAGTTCCAAGCATAGAGGCAGGTTGAAGGGTAGACGGAGGGAAACTGGATAATTGGTACTGGGAAAAGTGCGCTGGTAGGAGGTATGGGAGTTAGAACTCTGTGACTTAAACCCAATCATGAAACATCCTAATAATGATCTATTTTACTGTGATTCATAAAAGAAATTTTTTAATTTAAAAACTCATTTGTGGGCTGGAGCAACAGCCCATCAGGTAGGGCGCTCACCTTGCATGTGGCTGACCCAGATTCAGTCCCTGACATCCCATATGGTCCCCCAAGCATAGCCAGGAGTAATTCCTGAGCATTGCCAGGTGTGACCCAAAAAAGCAAAAAAGGAAAAAAAAAACTCATTGAACATCAGCTCTGAACAAAGCTCTAGTTATAAAGTGAACAAGATATTACTGAAACCCAATCATGAACAATTTTGTAATGGTCTATCTCACGGTGGTTCAATGTCACTTGTCACTTGTCATCCCATTGTTCATCAATTTCTCGAGCAGGCGCCAGTAGAGTCTCCATTCATTGGGAATGAGGTTCATTATTGTTACTGTTTTTGGCATATTGAATACACCACGGTAGCTTGCCAGGTTCTGCCGTGGTTCTGGGTTCATCCCAGGGGCCTAGTGGGCCAGTATTTTTCTATGTCGGACCATCAACCATCAAGGGTCCACGGAGCAGAGCCCTGGATGTAGACAAGCCCTGTTCCCTGTCTGCCACCTGCCAATGCAGCCGGGCACCGCAGCCACACCTGCAATAACTCAAGGGGCAGGAAAGGTCTCATCACAGAAGCAAATAGAATGTTTGAAAAAAAAGAGTTTGGTCCATGGTATCAAATGTTTCTGAAAAACCAAGTAAAATAAGTTTGTTCCAAGGAATAGAGATTTGCTAGCAAAAATATTGGAGCTGGGTGAGTGGAGACAGAAGCCAGGTTGGTATGAACATGTGAATGGGGAGTCAGGTGGGAGAAAGGACAGACAGACAGTGATGTAGGCCACAAGTTCAACTTGTTCAACGATTAACAAGAATAGAGGCAAAGATTTTATATTGTAGAAGAGAAATTTCTTTTTTGAGATTAGAATGATTTCAACATATTTACAATGCTGATGATGTACAATTGCTAGTACAATTTACTAGCAAGTTGCTGAAGTTGCTAGTGGTAAGTTAGAGGAACTAACATGATACAGAAAAGGGAAGGAGGCAGGGATGTATGTGGATTATCAGGCTATATTAGGGACCCAGTTTTGAAGGTACTTCCGGTAATGGCAACGATTTTCTGGGTGAAATAGGAGACAAGATTATCTGTAACAGTGCAGATAATAATAAGGGCCTTGAGGGAGGGAAGAATATTTGTAATAGCCATTTTGGAAATGGCAGTGTGATCTAACAAGGAAAAAGGTGGATTACCAGTCGCACAAGTGAGCTTAAAGACCATGAATTTGACGTGTCACTTAGCTATGATTATATGTGATTTCCTCCCGTCTTATTCACTAGGACAGGAAAAGCAGCAGAAACATTGGTGGTTGGGATTAATTCCAAGATGAGAAGAGAAGGATGAGGAAATAACTCAAGGTGTTAGGAAGACAATAATTGAAGAAATGAGCTATTATTTGACTGACTCCTGGGCTACTAGGGAGAAAACATGAGAACCAAGGAAACTCAAAGAACAGCTTCCATCTCAAAGGTCATAAAAATCATGAAATGATTCCCAGTGAGAAAAATCAGACCCAATACCTAAGTCTCAAATATTATTACAATTCACTGACATGGGCATTGTTTAACAGACTTTTGTGCGCCTTGCTCCTTCACCTCGAATCATGCACTGTAGAGCTATGAAATAGATGATGAAATCTGAAAAGCTAGATCAGGATTAAGCTTTCTCCTGAGAGATTTTATGCATATATCTCAATGTCACAGATAATGGCCAGAATAATAACCTTAGTAACAATTATCACTCCAGTGTATCTGGTTGAAGAGCTACTGTTACATTTAACTCAATTTATGAAATTACATTAGCCCAACACATTTTACTGTACAATATCACTGTATCACTGTATCACTGTCTTCCCGTTCATCATCGATTTGCTCGAGCGGGCACCAGTAACATCTCCATATGACCTGTCTCATGCAAGTAGAGCCCAAGGGGCATCTGCTTGCTCCAGGAATATAAAGAGCCTCAAACCATTCCATCAGGTCATGGGAATGAGGTCTATAATTGTTACTGGTATTTGGCATATCAAATACGACACGGGTAGCTTGCCAGGCTCTGCCGTGAAAAAGGCTAATATCCAGGATATATAAAGTCCACACAAACAACAGTACAATTATATATAAAGTCCACACAAACAACCTGTACAATATACATGAGTATTATGGAAGAACAGAAACATGAAGCTGGCCTGCCAACTCTAGAATGCACGCACAGCCAGGAAGGCAATGACCAAATGGAATCTTAGTAAGAAGAAGAATGACTTTATTTAAAAAATTTCCCATTCTATTCTTCCAAAGACAAATAGTTCATGTGATTATGGGCTACTTGGACTATTATTAACTATTATGGATTATATTTTAATTTATAAAATAGATGTGTTTTCTACCAGAAATCCTTAGGACTGTACTCAAAAAGTTATATATATAGAGAGAGTTTATATATAAAAATTATATATATGGGGCCGGAGCAATAGTCTAGCGGGTAGGGCATTTGCCTTGCATGCGGCCGACCCACGTTCTATACCCAGCATCCCATATGGTCCCCTGAGCACCACCAGGAGTAATTCCTGAGTGCAGAGCCAGGAATAACCCCTGAGCATTGTCAGGTGTGACCCAGAAAGCAAAAACAAAAAAAATTATATATGTAACTGGTAGATGTTACATATACAAATTATATATAAATATATAAAATATATGAATTATAAATATATATTCAGCTGAGATTCTTATATATATATTCAGCTGAATTATTATATTCAGCTGAATCTCAGCAAAACTATGTTCATGAAAAATGAACTAGTTCCAGAGGCCCCATTCACTCTCAATGGAACAAACATCTCTGAATGCATCAGTTACGTGTACTAGGTCAAGAACTCAACATGATGAACGACCTAAAACCTGAGCTGTGCAGGAAGAAGAGAGTGGCGTGGAATGCCTTCAAAAGCATTGAAGAAATAGCTAAAAAGACAAAGAACCTCCGCCTCCGGGCATATCTCTTCAACTCCACCATTCTTTCTGCATTAACATACACCTCAGAGACCTGGGCCCTATGAAAGCAGGATGAGAATGCTATTCGGTCTCCCAGAGAGGAATCAAAAGAGCTATGCTTGGAATATCACGCTTCACTCAACTGAAAGAAGGAATCCGGAGCTCCGACCTCCATTGCTGTTCCAGAGTCAGGGATGTTGTCTCGTTTGTCAAGGCATCGAAAATCAGATGGGCTGGACATGTAATGCGATTTGGGAGACAACCGCTGGACTAGAGCCATTACCGACTGGATTCCCCAGGATGTCAAAAGATCACATGGCCGCCCACCTACAAGATGGTCAGACTTCTTCGTCAAGAACCATGAATGAACGGTTTGAGGTTCTTTATATTCCTGAAGCAACCAGATGCCATTGAGCTACACTAGCACGTGATAGGGTCAAATGGAAATGTTACTGGCGTCCGCTCGAGCAAATCAGTGAATAACGGGATGTCAAGTGATCAAGTGATAAATATATATAAAATAGGTCAATTATATATAGGTCAATCATATATATTATAAACATATATAATTTTATATAACATAGATAAAATATATAAAAAAGAAAACAAATTTGAGTCACATACTTAAAATATTATTAAATGTATTTGGATAAATGGAATTCTATATAATACACCAGCATGTAGGAATGTGGAGAAATCCAAACCTGTGTACATTAGTGTTAGGAATGTAAAAAAGTTTTGCATCATACAAATAATAATTAGGTGTTGAAAACTTAAAATCAGGATTGCCCTAAGACTGAACAATACCACCTCTTGGTATAGATTCAAAAGAATTAATAACAAGGTCTTAAAAAAGAGTAACTGTAGGCCCATGTTCAGAGTGCCTTGACACACAAGAGCTAAAACAAAAGCAAAAACCATCCATGATTATCAACCAACAATTGAATAAGAAAAACATAGTGTTATATATAGTGAAATATCATTCATCCTTTATGAAAAAATGGTGAGACATGCTACAATGTGAATCAACTGTAAGGACATTATGCTATTAACAAAATAGGCCAATCACAAAAA
>JAJIBD010014738.1:0-19861 GCA_021461705.1 Cryptotis parvus | reverse complement strand
CGGTGGGGCTGGAACTATATGTGCACAATGGGTGAGACACTTGCCTCGCATGCAGCCAACCTGGAATACCAGTGGGGGAATACCAATGGGGCTGGCTTATACCCTCGGCACCCCATGTGCTTCCCGGTTTCTTCAGGAGTGATCCCTGAGCATCGCTGGGTGTGACCCAGAAAGTAAAAAGAAAAGAAAATGGTTACAGGGGCCAGAGTGATAGGGCGAGGGTAGGATGTTTGCCTTGCACATGCCAACTTGAGTCTGATTCCTGGTGTCCCGTATGGTCCCTCCAAACCCTGACAGGAGTGATCCCCGGGCACAGACCCAGGAGTAAGCCCAAAGCCAAAAAGATAAAAAGGTACAAAGGCAGAGATGGGTGAAGATGCTTTTCTTGCATGGTACTGATGACCTCAGTCCAGTCTCCCAACGCCCCAGATGGATCCCCTGAGTCCCACCAGGGGGCATGCTTGAGCACTGAATAGCCCTTGAGCACTGCTGGGTGTGGCCCCCCAAACAAAAAATAACAATGTAAAATACAGGTAGACTGTAGTGGACATGACCCATTTCCTCTTTGCATGGACTCAGAGGAGAGTGGAACTGATGAGGCTCGGGCAGAGGGCCAGGCCACAGAGGAGAAGAAGGAGCCCAAGGTACTGGGGGCCCGCAGGGCTGTAGGGGTTGGGTCTGGCAGGGATTGGTGGGGCAGGGAGGTGGTCTCGTCAGCTCAGACAGGCGAGGGCTGGGACGGAGGCTGTCTCCTGGACTAGATCTAGTTCCATGAACCCTCATGAGGCTCAGTGGTGGAGCACTTGCCTTGCACGTGCGAGGGTTTGCGCCCTGGTACCGCAACAATTAAAAAAAAAGTCAGTTCCAGCCCTGGGCCCTTTGCGAGAGAGTCGGCCCATGGGTATTCCCCTGCCTTCCTTCAGGAGCCCAGAGAGGGAGTCGGGGCTGTAGAGGAAGAGACGAAGGAGAAGCCCAGTGAGACGCCCAAGAAGGATGAGGAGAAGGGGAAAGAAGGCGACAGTGAGAAGGAGTCGGAGAAGAGTGATGGGGACCCTGCGGGTGAGGCTCCCCAGCGAGCGGCGGGACAGGATACAGGGACAGGAAGTGAGAGCTTAGGGCTAACACATCCTCTCCTGGTTCCAGTTGACCCCCGAGAAAGAGAAGGAACCAAAGGAAGGGCAGGAGGAAGTGCTGAAGGAGGCGGCGGAGCCGAGGGGGGAGAGGAAGACAAAGGTGGAAAGGACATCGGGAGGGAAACCTGTCCACCGCTGCCGCCGCCGCCCTGGCTGCCGCTGCCGTGAAGGCCAAGGTTAGTCCAGGCTCAGCAGACCCCAGGGAAGGAGCTGCCCCACCCCCGCGTGCTGCACCCGAGTCCTTCCCCTGCTGAGCCTTTGGCAGCGTCTGCCCTGAGGCTGTTTCCACCCTCTCTTGCCTCTGTCCTCTGCAGCCTGGGTTGGGACCGAGCAGGTTGTTTCCCTAAAACCTGCCAGCACCCCGTCCCCACGGCCCCCTTCACTATGCTGACGTGCCCTCCCACCTATCTCAATAGCACTTGGCAGCTGTGGAGGAGAGAAAGATCAAGTCCCTGGTGGCCTTGCTGGTGGAGACCCAAATGAAAAAGCTGGAGATCAAACTCCGCCACTTTGAGGAGCTGGAGACCATCATGGACCGGGAGCGAGAAGCAGTGAGTAGCATACCTGTCTAGCCCAGGGACCCCAGCAGAACACGGAGGGGCACCCCCAGATAGGCTGGCCTGACCATAGTGCCCCTCGCCCCAGGTGCCAGCTCTCCCTGCGGAGTGGCATAGCCCAGCCCTGGAGTTAGCAGTGGCCCACGGCAAGTGACGTGGCTCAGCCCTAGCGCACACGTCTGATCCCTGCCATCACCAAAAAGGAGAAATGTATATCTCCCAGGTGACCTGGGACCTGAGGTCCGTGGAGTGGGCTGTCCACTCCGTGAAGCTGAGATCCCCATCAGTTTGTTTTCATTGTTGCATCTCCTGTTCCTTGAACTGTGTTTGACCTGTAGTGGACTCTCAGGTTTTATTGAGTGAGAGTCAACAGGTTTAAAGGGTGATGAGAAGGTAAGGCTTCAGACCCAGATGGTAAACTTGGAAAAGGTTTTTTTTTTTTTTTTTTTTGCTTTTTTGGGTCACATCCGACAATGCTCAGGGGTTACTCCTGGCTCTGCACTCAGGAATTACTCCTGGCTATGCTCGGGGGACCATATGGGATGCTGGGGATAGAACCCAGGTATGCCGATGCAAGGCAAACACCCTACCCTCTGGGCTATCGCTCTGACCCCCAACTTGGAAAAGAGGTGGGGCAGAGAAACTTATTGAGCCATGCTTTGAGATGATGTGAAAAGAAGCAAGAGATGGCTCCTGAGTCAGGAGCTAACAGTTCAGAGACAGCAAAGAGAGTCTGGAGACTTTAGAAGCCGTTTCTCAGTGCAGGAGGTGAGACGCACTCTTGGCAAGTGTCTGCCTCTTCCCTGGCCACCAGGGGTCACTCTTGAGCACAGAACCAGGAATAGTCCTTGAGCGCCCCAAAAACCAAACCCCAGGGGCCAGAACGATAGCCCAGCAGGGAGGGGAGGGTGTTTGCCTTACACGCGGCCGCCGACCCCAGTTCGATCCCCAGCTCGATCCCCAGCATCCCATATGGTCCCCCGAGCACCGCCAGGAGTAATTCCTGAGTACAGAGCCAGGAGAAACCCCTGAGCATTGCCGGGTGTGACCCAAAAAAGCAAAAAAAAAAAGAGAGAGAGAGAGAGAGAGTTCAAATAAATATCTTGGGTTGTGACAGAGACAGACAGGCGTCAGAGACTGCTGGGTTGATCTGGAGGGGCTTCCTAGGAGTGCCATGTTTGGGGCTGGGAACTTGCCTTGCACGCAGCCGACTCGGTTTGAACCCTGGCATCCCATATGGTCCCCCGAGTACCTTCAGGGCTAATACCTGAGTGCAGAGCCAGGAGGAACCCCTGAGCATCCCTGGATGCGGCCCCACAACAAGACAAACAAAAATGCTGCCTTTTTAGCTAATGCTGTAGGAGGAAGAGGGGAAGGAGAGGCGGCAGCAGGAGGGACTGGGGAGTTTTCCAGGTCAAGGGATGCGGGGCAGAGCTTTGGAGCCAAGTGAGCCAGGGCGACCCCCGGAGAAGCCCGACTGCGGCGAGACACGGGCAGGACACCGCAGACCCAGCCTGGGGTTCAGATTTGCTCCGGGGACCCAGGTGGGTGTGAGCGGCTCGTGTCCGTGGCTCCGGCAGCTGGAGTACCAGAGGCAGCAGCTGCTGGCCGACAGACAAGCCTTCCACATGGAGCAGCTCAAGGCACGCCGAGATGCGGGCCCGGCAGCAGCACTTCCAGCAGATGCACCAGCAGCAGCCGCCCGCCCCGCCCGTGCTGCCGCCCACAGGGGCCGTGGGGCCGCCCACCATCCACGGCTTGGCCATGGCGCAGGCCTCTGTGGCCCCAGCTCCTGCCGGGCAGCGGGCCCCCTCCCGGGGCTTGGGCCCCTCTGAGCAGATCGGGCAGGCGGGGCCAGCAGCGGTGCCGCAGCAGCAGTCGGCAGGAGCCCCTCAGCCCGGGGGCAGTCCCGCCAGGGGTACCCCCCTGGACCCCATGGTGAGTGATGGGTTCTGGGTCTTCCTCAGGAATGGGGTCAGTGGAGGATCCAGTCCCCCTTGAAGGGGAGAGAGTAAAAAAAGAACCGGGTGCGGGGCTGGAGTGATAGCACAGTGGGCAGGGCGTTTGCCTTGCAAATGGTTGACCCGGGTTCGATCCCCATATGGTCCCCTGAGCACCGCCAGGGAGTAGTTCCTGAGTGCAGAGCCAGGAGCAACCCCTGAGTATTGCTGGGTGTGACCCAAAAAAGCAAAACAACAACAAAAAAGAACCAGGAATGAGGCTGTGCCTCCATTTGTGCCCTTGTGCCCACCGTCACATCCAGCAGGGCCACCCCCAAGCCCACGTCTTGGGGACTTGGCTCCAGCAATGCCACTTTGGGTCTCTGGGAAAGGGAAGAGACACTCAGTGAGGCTTGGAAGGGGGGGCCCTGAGCGGTCCGGCCCTTCACCGCTTCCCTCTTCCCTTTATTCCCAGGCCCCTCACCGTTTCCCAACCAACAAACTCCTCCCTCAATGATGCCAGGGGCAGTGCCAGGCAGCGGGCACCCAGGCGTGGCGGGTAATGCTCCTTTGGGTTTGCCTTTCGGCATGCCGCCTCCTCCTCCTCCTCCTGCTCCATCCGTCATCCCATTTGGTAGCCTAGCCGACTCCATCAGCGTTAACCTGCCCCCTAACCTGCATGGGCATCACCACCACCTCCCATTCGCCCCGCCACTCTCCCCCACCTAACCTGCCTGTGTCCATGGCGAACCCTCTACACCCTAACCTGCCGGCGACCGCCACCATGCCATCTTCCTTGCCTCTCCGGGCGGGGCTCGGATCCGCCGCAGCCCAGAGCCCTGCCATTGTGGCAGCTGTTCAGGGCAACCTCCTGCCCAGTGCCAGCCCACTGCCAGGTGAGAAGGGTCCTGGAGGGGAGAAGGGTGAGGGTTCCTCGCGTGGGGGGCGGGCCAAGGAGCTGGAGCTTCCACAGTCCTCTTGAACGCTCTGGTGCAGTTAGAACACGGGAGGAGGGGCCTCTCTGCTGCCCCCTCACCGCCCCCAGCTAGACAACTGCCACCCAGGGATGACGGGCGCTCCTGGTGGCTCCCGGACCGCTGCACAGCGTCTGTTGTAAATCTGAGAACTAGCTGCCTGTTTGCACACTGAGTGACCTCCCCGTGCTTGTTCCTGTCGTATCCAAATGCCCTTCCTCCACCCCCCAGAGTCCCCTTCGGGCCAGGAGGAAGATCTGGGGCTCCCGGTGGTCTCAGCGTGGGCTGGGAGCAGAGGTTGTAGCGTCACGCGCACCTCATCCATCCTCATCGCATGCCCTGCCTGGCGTCTGGTCCATGGTGGCCTGGGGCTCCGGCTGCCGGCTCCCGCCCACTGACTTCGCCTGCCTTTTCTCCACAGACCGGGCACGCCTCTGCCTCCAGACCCTACGGCCCCCAGCCCAGGCACGGTCACCCCTGTGCCGCCCCCACAGTGAGGATCCAGCCACACAGCTCTCCCGCGCCCCTGTGGAGGTCACGGTTCCAGGACCAGCCCCCGCACTGCGGGACCCCTCCTAGCCCGGAGAGCGCATCACTACGTAAGGAAAGCTCCTGCCCTCCAAAGCCCCCACCGTGCCCAGCAGGCGCGTTTTATATCGGATGATCCAAGGACTCTTGTGTCACCGTGTTTCTAATGTCTGGAGAGAGGATAGGAGGGGGCGCTGCCCTCCCAGAAGGGCTGGCGGGAGTGTTTCCTCCAAGCCCCGTTAGCCACTTCTGTGGGCACGCCCTTCCCCTCCAGAACTACTGCGTTTTTTATGGATAAAAAAAAATCAAGCCCTTTAGTAGATTTCAAAACCCCACATTGGAACTCCCTCATCACTCAGTGAATCTTTGGCATTGTTTGGAGAGGTGAGTTTTAGGCGGGGGGCTCCGGTTCAGGGAAGAGCTGGGGATAGAGCAGGAACAGACTCTGCCCCAGCCCGGATTATCGGCTCCGACCCCCCACAGCCACCCCATCCACTCACTCCACCGCCTGCCGCTCCCCCTTGCTGTTTTAGGCCCTGCCCCAGACCACCGCCCAGTGTCAGTTTGTGTTTTTAAGAGGCGCCTACTTAGTTGCCGTCAGCGTATGTGTGTTTGCCGTGGACACGTTGGGGGGTCTTCTATGGCAGGTGGGAGCGGAGCCCCCTTGGGCGACTCCCTCCGCCTCCCGGTTTGGAAAGGGAACCTCGTCAGGTCCTGAGATTGTCGGAAAGCACTTAAGCACCTCCTGGTGGCTGCGGGTCACCCCCGCACCTCCTCCCAGAGAAAGGGTCCCTGACCGAGGGCGGTGCTGACCCCAGCTTGTGGCCAGCTCTGCTGCCTGGGGCTCAGCCCCTCTGCCCTCTCCCCTTCAGTGAAGGCAGCCCTGACCAGGCTCTCTGCACCAGCCCTGTGCTCCCATGGCCGTGTCTCTTCCTCTGCGTCTTGGCACCTTCCTTCTGTTTGGAAGTTTTCTGTAAATTTTTTCTTCTTTCTTTTCTCTTTTTTTTTATAAATTAATTTGCTTTCAATTCTACCTTGTGGATGCTTCTGTGTCCTCTTGACCTGTGGTCATCAGGCAGGGGGCTGGGGTGGTTTGTTCCTGAGGTCCTTCACAGGAGCCTCGCCTGGACCGAGGGACAGCACAGCCAGGCGGAGACACTCGCCCACAGCACCCCAGGCGGGGGCGCTGCCCACAGCACCCCAGGCGGGACACTGCCCACAGCATCCAGGTGGGGATGCTGCCCCAGCACCGAGACGGCGGCTGCCCAGCCCCCAGGCGGGCGCTGCCCACAGACCCCAGGGACGCGCCCAAGCACCCCAGGCGGGACGCCGCCCACAGCACCCCAGACGGACAGCCAGGCGGGGACACTGCCCACAGCACCCTAGACGGGGACACTGTCCACAGACTGCCCTGGGCCTGTGCTGCCTGCACCAGCTGGAGGCTTTGCTTTCACCTTCCTGTGCAGTTGCTTCATTTCTTCCCTTGATAGGCTGAGGCCGGCCTTGCCGCTTCCCTTGTGCTCAGCAGCCTGCTAGCGCCAGCCTGCACACTCCTGGGGGGGTGGCAGGGGGTGAGGACTTGCTTCCAGAGGTGGCGGCGGGGCCAGGCAGCCCGCGTGTGCACAGCCTTGCTGGGGCCGGCATCTCTCCGTGAAACCACAGCCCCTTGCCCCATGGCCCTCTCGGTCCCACGACACTGAAGGCAAACTTCACCCTCCGATCACCTGGGAAGCAGCCAGATTCAAGGCATAGAGAGCAAGTTTATTGTGAGCGCTGACAGCCAACACACCTGGGGAGGCAGGGTGGGGAAGGTGCTGTGATGAGACCCGAGGACATCTCGGGCCCCTACGGTCTCGGGAAAGCCTGGGTCTGGGTCTCTGTGCCCGTCCTCAGCCGTTCAGCACCATGCGGACGAGCTCTGCGGGAAGGAGAGAGGGGTGAGGCCAGCGCAGGGCCATGGGGAGTGGGCAGCCAGGGGCCAGGAGACTGCACGACCACCAAAGCGGCCTAAGGAACGAGCCCCAGAAACCCCCGCGGGGTGGGTTTGCAGTGGCGTTGCCTTGAATCTGACAGTCCTGGGCCCCCACGCCCGTCTCCCCGGCTGTTAGTGTCCCCCGCCCCCAGCAGCAGGGACACAGCAGAGGCAGCAGTCTCAACTACACCTACAGCTACTGTCAGCCACTGGCAGAAGACAGAGATTTGGGTTAGGTACCTCCAAGCTGCCCAGCAGGAGGCAAGGGAAAGACCAGCCGGAGCAGCGCCGCGGAGTAGACAGCCCACCCCATGCCGGCCGTGCTCCCGGGCGGAGGGTCGCCCAAAGCAAGACCGGCCTAGGCTGGTCCGAGTTCCCCGGGCCTCAAAGCAAACCCCAGAGCTGATTTAGGAGGTACCGCACCCCCCCCCCCCCCCCGACTGTCGTCTTGGAGCCCTCCCCTCCCACCCCCAGCTCCATGCAGAAACATGCCAGGAGGAAGTCAGATGGTAGTAGGGGGGGGAGGGCTACAGAGCAAAGGCCGGGAGGAAACACTGGGGAGGTGAACTAGAGAAGGGGGAGGCTGGGAGGAGCCGTACCCGCCCCATGGGCCCGTCACCCCGACAGGATATGCCTCACAAACGCTGCAGGAAGGAAGAGACATTCATGGTGAAGACACGACACAGACATGGTGAAGGGAGGCGGGGGGAGACGTTCCCCTGACGGCCCTTCCCACATGCCCCTCTCCCCCCCCCCATCACCCTGGGCCGGGCCCCAGAAGCTGCCCCCCCTGCTTATCCCGTAAGTGCCCCAGTTCACCCCTCACCTTCGTAGTTGATACAACCATTGCTGTCCTCGTGCCCGGCCACCAGCATCTCGACCTCCTCCTCAGTCATCTTCTCACCTGCAGAGAGTGCAAGCACGTTCCTAAGTGCAGCAAGCCCGGGAGAATAGGGGCTCGGGCCTGGGCTCCAGCCTTACCCAGGGTGACGGGACCCGGGAGAATAGGGGGCTCGGGCCTGGGCTCCAGCCTTACCCAGGGTGACGGGGACATGCCGGATTTCAGCACCCATGACGGTGCCGTTTCCTTCCTTGTCGAACACCCGGAGGCCTTCGACATAGTCCTCGTAGGTGCCCTGGTCCTTGTTCTTGGCCACCGTCTGCAGCATAGGCAGGAAGTGCTCAAAGTCCAGCACCTTCACGTTCATCTCTGTGTGCAGGAAGCAGGGGCTCGTGTCCAGAAGGGGGCTCCCACGCCACCCACGGGCACACACCGCCCGCCAAGACGACTCCAGGTGAAGGCAGGTGGACCCTGCCCAGCTGTTAGGACCCTCACCATCACTCTTGGGGTTCCCCAGGACCTTGAGCACCTCGGCGTTGGTGGGGTTCTGGCCCAGCGCCCGCATCACGTCCCCACACTGGCTGTAGAGGATCTTGCCGTCCCCAGTCCGGTCAAACAGCTGGAAGGCCTCCTTGAACTCTGCGGAGTCAGTCAAACCTCAGCGCCCAGCGGCCGGGGCTGACCGCAACGCAAAGGGTCCCGCCCCACCCACCTGGGTCACACTGAGGAAGCCCAGTATCTGGGCGCCAGACACCCTGAGAAGAGCCTGAGAAGAGAGATGAGTGTCTGCTCCCTGCTCGGGTGTCCAGCCTGCTCGGAGGCCCTGCACTCCCCCCTTTCTCTACCACCCAGGGCAGGAATCTGCCACCGCCCTGCTGGGTCCGGGCCTTATAAGGAAGTGGGAGCTGCAGTCTGGCCCGGGCCATCCCAGCCCGCCACTCCACGCTCTTCCAGTACAGAAAATCCTTGGGTGGGAGGTTGGTTACAGCAACAAGATCTCGGTTAAAGCCCTGGCCCCATTTTCACAAAATAACAGGTCATCGCTTTTCACAAGGTTCCATTCCAAGCTGGGGTAGGGAGGGGACGGCCACGGGGGAAAGGAGAGACAGAGGTCGCTGATTAAAGGACAGAGGGGTGCAGGCGGCTTAGTGGACCCTCCCCAAGGCACACACAGCAGGCAGGAGGTGACTACGCTGCCCCACAGACACACCACCTGAGACTCACCCGGTGCGTGGGGCTCAGATCTAGAGTGGAAGGGGAGGAAGAAAGAGTGAGAAAAGAGAAACGGAAAGACCCAGAGTGCGCCCCGGAGGAGGGGTGACAGGTCGGGATAAGGGCGCCAGTGCCAGAGGGGTCCCTCTCCCTAAGCAAGACCCCCGCGGGGGCGGTGATCACCCACCTGCGGTCTGGTCTTCGGTGAAGTCACACTGCTCAGAGAAGAGGGGAGCGGTCAGCTTCTCAGGTGCGACGCCCGCCCCAAGCTCCTGCCCCGGCCCCACCGGCGGCCCGTCCCACGCATCGGCCTCGCTTCTCACGATCGGGCCCTGGACTTTCCCACCCCCCCGCCTCCAAACTCCCCTGCCCTCGGGCTCCCGCCGCTCCCAGCCTCCCGGTCCCAGCCCCCCCGCTCATCCTCTGGGTCCCGGGCCGCACCATCTCGGCGGCTCGACTCGGCTCGGCGGGACCTTCTGCAGTAATGGCTCCGGGTCCCGGCCCAGCCCTGGTCTGCTCCGCCCCGTGACGTCACCGGCGAGCCGGCCAATCGCGCGCCGGGAACTCGCTCCAGTGGGCGGCGGGCCCGCGCGGTCGAGGCTTGCCCTTGCTGCGCCGGGTGCGGCGGCGGCGGGCAGCGCCCGGGGAGGGAGGGCGCGAGGCGCAGGGGGCGCTAGGCACCCCAGCACCACCAAAGAAAGCAACAGGCGGAGACCCAGGGGAGGAGCCGGCTCTTTATTTTTAAACAATGGGGTGGCCTCCTAGCGGCAGGAACGCGCTTCCGCCGGCGCGGGGAAGGGGGAAGGGGCCGGGTGTCCAGTCCCCGCCTCCCTGGCCGCGGTGGACAAAGAGAAAAGTTGCGAAGTCCGCAGCAGGGCGCACTTCCCTGCTTTCCAAGCTGAGAGGCGCTGCGGAGTTCAGACGCTCAGGATGTGCTTGAGGAAAGCTGCGAGAGAGGCAGGGGGCTTGGGCGCAGGTCCCCGACGGACCCCCCCCGCCGCCGCCGCCCCCGCCCGCTCCCCGCCTCCCCGAGCCTTCACCTTCATAGTTGATGCAGCCGTTGCTGTCCTCGTGGCCCGCCAGAACGCTCTCCACCTCCTCCTCCGTCATCTTCTCTCCTGCGCCCACACACGGCGCGTTAGCCTCTGCCTGCTGGACCTCTCCGACCCAGGAAAGCTCTTTTGGGTGTCACTTCCTCTCCCACCCTGGAGACCTGCCCAAAGCAATGCCCCCCACCCTCACGCCTTTCCTTGCAAAGGAGATGCCTTGGGGGACTGCGGTAGGGCTTGGCGTTTGCCCCCGCCTCGGGGGGACCCTCCAGGAGTGACCCCTGAGCACCTGCCCCCCATCACCACAAAAAAGGAATGTCTTGGAGGTGTTTCTCCATCTTGCATTTCATGTCTCCCGCATTAATTAGCACCAGAAAACCGTTCCGGAGAGTTCAATGTACTCATGGGCACAAGCGTCCCTTCTGCCCACTCATCCCCTTTCCGTGCCCCGTGGGAGGGCATCTCTGTGTCCCTCTCCCAAGCCGCCTCCCTCCCCTTCCTTCCCGGCCTCACCCAGGGTAGTGAGGACGTGTCTGAGCTCCGCCCCCATGACTTTGCCGTTCCCCTCCTTGTCGAACACCCGGAGCCCCTCCAGGTAGTCCTCATAGCTGCCTTGGTCCCGGTTCTTGGCCACTGTCTGGAGCATGGGCAGGAAGGTCTCAAAGTCCACACGCCGGGACTTGAGCTCTGGGGGTTGAGAGGTGAGGCGGGGTCACTTGGGGTCACCTGGCCCCACCTCCCTTTCCTACCAGGACAGCTTTGATGCACGCAACCTTCAGGATGCACACACACACACACACACACACACACCCCAGCACCCTCTCGTATTGGTTCCACCCCCAACTAAAGCCCCCCATTGTCCCAGGGGCCTCTCACCCCTCACTCTTGGGGTTCCCCAGGACTTTGTGCACTTCAGCGTTGGTGGGGTTCTGGCCCAGCGCCCGCATCACGTCCCCACACTGGCTGTACAGGATCTTGCCGTCCCCGACTCGGTCAAACAGCTCAAAGGCCTCTCTGAATTCTGAAATAAAAGGACAGGCCAGTGCTGGCCAGGGGAGATTCCCCTCCCTCGGGACAGAAAGCAGGGCCAGAAATGTAGTCACAGGGCAGAGCGATAGCACAGTGGGGAGGGTGTTTGCCTTGCATGCGGCCAACCCAGGTTCCATCCCCCAATCCCACATGGTCCCTCGAGCACTGCCAGGAGTAATTCCTGAGTGCAGAGCCAGGAGTAACCCCTGAGCATTGCCGGGTGTGACCCAAAAAAAGTAAAAAAAAAAAAAAATGCAGGCAGGCTGAGCAGGGGACGGGACACCAAAGCACAGGTGTGGGGCGCGCTCCTGAGGCCGGCCTGAGTGAGGGAACAGGAAGAGCCTGAAGGCCACAGCGGCAGAGCAGGGAGGGCATCTGCCTTGCACAAAGCCGACCGGGGTTCGGTCCCCAGCACCACCTCTGGCCCCCTGAGCCCCATCAGGAGTGATCCTGAACACTGTCGGGTGTGGCCCAGAAACCAAAAAGAAGTTCTGAGCTGGGTTTGGCGGTCAGTGGGCAAAGGGGACCAGCTCCTCACCCTCCAGCTGGTCCTTGTTAAACTCGATCTGTGGAAGAAGAGAGCAGGTGAGGAGGGGACCCGATCCTCCAGCCCCCACCCCAGCCAGCTGGCAGCCACTTCTGGGAGGGGCCTAAAGGGACCAGGCCTGGAGCCCAGCACAGGGGCCTTGGGACAATCCCAAGAGGAGGAATTATAGGGGGAGGTTTCCTGGGAACAGGGTTAATCCCGGGCCACCTGTTGCCCCTCCCTCGGCTGCCCTGAGCCTTACATCCCTCACATAACTGGGGGCTGAACAAAGGCTAAATTTACCCCCTGCCCCCAGCTGTGATTGTCTAACAAGTCTCCCCTTCAGCCTTCTCTCGGGGTTGCAGAGCTGAGCAATTAGGGGCACAGGGCAGCTCCCCCCTTTTCCCTTTGAACTGTCTCCTGGCCCAGATGTTCCCCATCCCACAGTCCCAGCTGGGGTGGGGGATCAGCGGGATGGGGAGGGGGGCATATGGGGCAAAGTTAGAGGGAGAAAACGCAGTAAATAGAGTCGGAAAGTGGCTGCTCTCAACGGAACGCCTTGTAGCCTTGTATTCTTGCCTGTCTCCCCCTTCCAGATGCCTCCTAATTCCCTAGGCTGAAGCCCCACCTTGGGACCCACCCTCCAAATTCTGCTCCCACTTTCCGGGAAGACTCACCACCACTTTGGAGAGATCAAGGGGAGGGTCTTGGGTTTTGTCAGGGACAGCGAAGCCGGGCTCAGCCTTGCTCTTGGCTGGAGAAGCCCCCCAGCGCTGGCTTGGCAGCAGGCTTGGACAGAGACAGGCCGGTGGGCTTCTTCACGGGAACATCTTTCTTGGGAGGCATGATGTGCAGTGACCACAGGACAGTGCGGACGGGGGCACCATCTCTGTTTAAATAGCCGGGAGTCTGGGCTGTAGAGGGGCGGGGCGGGCGTAGCGAGCCAGTTGGCGGTGGGAAGGGTGAGACAGAGGAGAGATACTAGACAGGCAGCCTGCTCTCTCCGGGCCTGGAAGGCTCAGAGCGCCAGCCTCAAGGTCTTCTCTCAGTGCCAGAACAATGGCACTTTGGGGCAGGGGGCAGGAAGCCTGCCCCTAAAGTAGGGAGTTAACCTGGGGTGGAGGGCAGGGGGGGGGGGGGGGCGCCTGCTCCTTAAGGACCATGCCATCAGGGGTGAGGCAAAGAAGGGGATTTGAGAGGGGGCTTGTTTCCAGCAGTTCCAAAGCTGCTGAAGGGGAATGTTGGAAGCAGGGTCTGGGAACCATGAACGGTCAAATAACAAGTCGCCCCTGTCCTGTCCAGAGGTCCAGGGGTGTGGAGTAGGGAGCACTGACCCCCCCAGCCTAAAAACCTTAATACTTACAGTCCCTGCCCCTCAATGGAACTGTGCACAAAAAAAAAAAAAAAAAAAAAGAGCAGTCAGATTAAAGGAGTGTGATCCACACCATCACTGTTTCCCCACCTAGGTCTGGGGTGTGGGTGAGCAGCCGGATATTACCCCACATCCACACCGCCAAGAGAGAAGGCCCCCTTCCTCAAGCTAGTGGCCATTCAAGCAGACAAAGGGAGGGACCCTCCGAGGTGGCACCTGGGAAGGGCCACCCCGACAGCCTAAGGGCCCAAGTTTTAAATGCTCTAACAAAAAGATGTTATGTTAGTCCTATGGCTTCATGAATACTCAGATCCCACGCCCCCATCCCCCCGACTCATAAAGTTGGTACTGGGTATCACATACACACAAAGCTTCAGAATCTCGTAATAAATTGTCCCTTTTAGGAAAATCAGACAGTCACACATGCCTCCCAGCCCTTAAATAAAGGAATCAACACACTCATTCACACTCACACACTCCTGAAATATCAGAATCCTTCTCCCAAGCCCCAAAAAATCTCACCCTGCAGCATCCAGGTAAGAGGCAAAGGAGGGGCGCCCAGGAGCCACAGACCCCGAAGGGTTAATCGCTGCGGGCCCCAGAGCATTGTGGGAGTTGTAGTCCCCATGGCTCACGGGAAACGTCGCGATAAGAGGAGACGGGTTCCGTGGTTTCCGGCGCACTGTGGTTGGTGGTGACTCAGGCACTGGACACGGTGCTTTGCCGGAACTAAAGGCAATTTACAGTCCCCACCCCTGGACCTTAGAGCCGCGCACGGCCCCTCCGGGTAGGTCCGTCGCCCCCGCCGGGCGGGGAGCGCGCGGAACGGTGGACGTTGCAGCAGGTGGCCCGGGGCAGAGCAGAGTAGGCACTGCCGGCCGGCGGGCGCTAGGGGCCGCGTCCACTTCCTCTTGCGGCTTGAGAGAGGTCAGAGGCCACCGAGTTTCCGTGCTGCTTGGAACAGTATTCGCAGGGTGGCCTCTGAGCCCCTCTGGGTGTGGCCCCAAAAAGAAAAAGAAATGTATTTAAGAGACCATGGGGCCGGAGCGATAGCACAGCGGGGAGGGCTTTTGCCTTGGACGCGGCCGACCCAGGTTCGGTCCCCGGCATTCCATAAGGTCTCCAAGCACCGCCAGGAGTAATTCCCGAGTAAAGAGAGAGACCAAGGAAGTGGCTTATGGTGAGCCCCCTGGCTTGGATCCCCTGCAAGGAGTGAGGGGCGGGTCTTGCCAGGTTGTACCTTCGCCAACCTGCTAGCCAGCCCGCGCTCCTGACACCAGGGGCCCCTCAGCAACCGACAGGACACCTCACTGCTGGCCTTAGCTGCTGCTTCAGGCCGCCGCCCATTCACACAGGCCGCTCCACGCTGTGCGAAGCACTTGGCTTATCCCATTCCCCTTTCTTTTCTTTTTTTTCTTTTTGGGTCACACCTGGTTAAGCTCAGGGGTTACTCCTGGCTCTGCACTCAGGAGTTACACCTGGCTGTACCCCTGGGGCCATACGAACCCAGGTCAGCCGCATGCAAGGCAAACGCCCCTCCCCGCTCCACCCCCCAACCCCTCACTGTACCCTCTTGCAGGTTCCTAAGGATATTTTATCTTCACGCTACTCAATTAATATTTAGTCATTCTTAGATGGCTTTATATATACCAATTAGTAAGATTCAAGAAAGTAGATTCTGTTTTGTTTGTTTGTTTTTGGGTCACCCATCTAGCAATGCTCGGGGGTTACTCCTGGCTCTGCACTCAGGAATTACTCCTGCCAGTGCTCTGGGACCATATAGGATGCCGGAGATCGAACCCTGGTCAGCCGCATGTAAGAGAAGCACCTTAACCTTTTAGGTATTTGAAGACAGTCAGAGGGCTAGAGCACATGCTCTGCAGACGGGTGCCTGGCTCCAGCCCCTGAGCAACAGAAGCAGGAATAGCCCGCCCAAGCACACACACAGGGAAAATAAACACTAGGCATCTAACATCAACAGGTTCTTTTTGTTTCTCCTTTTTCCTTTTTGGCCCACATTCAGCAATGCTTCAGGGCTGCTCCCAGCAAATATTTGAATATTTTTTCCCTGGTGGTGTTCAGGGGACAATGCAGCGCTGGAAATCAAAGTTGTGGATATCATAAAGTGTGTAACCCACGGGGCCGGAGCGATGGCACAGGGTAAGGCATTTGCCGTGCACGCAGCTGACCCTGGTTCCGCACCTCCAGGAGTAATTCCTGAGTGCAGAGCCAGGAGTAACCCTTGAGCATTGCTGGGTGTGACCCAAAAAGAAAAAAAAAAAAAAAAAAAAAAAAAAAAAGCGTCTACCCCAGACCTTTGAGCCCATTCCCTGGTCCTGTTCTTTTTTTTTTTTTTTGAGTGGAGGGTGCCACACCTGGCTGTGCTCAGCGATGCCTTTACTTTTCTTTTAATTTATTTATTTTTTTATTTATTTTTTTTTTGCTTTTTGGGTCACACCCGGCGACGCTCGGGTTACTCCTGGCTCTGCACTCAGGAATTACTCCTGGCAGTTTTCAGGAGACCATATGGCATGCCGGGGATTGAACCGTGAGCTGCATGCAAGACAAATGCTCTCCTCTGGCTGGCTACCGCCCCGCCCTCGTCCTGGCCTGTGAGGAAAGAACCAGGTTGGCACAGCAGGCAAACACCTTTTTTCTTGTTTTTGGGGTTTGCACACACAAACAAGCACCTATTCCTTGTTTTCGGGCGGGGAGTTGGTTTTTGAGTATTCAGCAGTACACGGGTTTCAATACCTGGCTTTCAGGTGTCACTCCCGTGGAGCTTGGGAACCATATGTGGTGTTGGGGATTGAACCTGGGTCAGGCATGTTCAAGGCAAGCACCCTACCCACTGGAGCATCTCCCTGACCCCCCGCTTCCTTTTCCTTTAAGTCCTAGGGCCAGAGAGATAGTACAGTGGTTAAGGCACTTGCCATGAATCCTGTCAACTCACATTAACATCTCCCTGACTCTGCACATGGCCCCCAAGTACTGCCAAGGATCACTCCTGAGCACACGGCCAGGAGTGGTTCCTGAGAGTGCCAGGAGTGGCCGCAAAACCATTAATAATAAATCACTCGGGCCGGAGCGATGGCCCAGCGGGTAGGGCTTGCCTTACACGTGGCTGGCCCATGCCGGCCCGGGTTCGATCCCCTGGCGTCCCATATGGTCCCTCGAGCACCGCCAGGAGTAATTCCTGAGTGCAGAGCCAGGAGTAACCCCCTGTGCATCGCCGGGTATGACCCAAAAAAGCAAAAAGTAATAATAATAATAAATCACTCTTCTCTTACCTTTTCATCTGTGGAAAATAAGCTAGTTCTAGCCCTGGCCCACAATCCCAATAGAGCCTTGCAAGAAGCCAGAGGAACCCCCCACACCATGAGGGCCGCCATTTTCAACATCTGGACTCCACAGATCGTCAGAGCTCCACCCAAGAGAAAAGCCGATCTCAAGCCCTGCTCCTCAGAGTCCCACCCTACAGCGAAGCCTATTTCAAGCCCAGGTACTCCTGATCCAGAGACTCAGGAAACACATGGGGCAGAGCTGCTACCGGCTCTCCCTGTGCTCAGCTGATCATGAGGCACCCGAGAGGGAAGGCAAGTTCTAGCCCTGACCTGTCATCCCAATAGAGCCTCACAAGAAGCCAGAGGAACCCCCACACCATGAGGGCCACCATTTTCAACATCCAGACTCCACAGCTCTTCAGAGCTCCACCCAAGAGAAAAGCTGATCTCTCCCCATTGTGGTTCGCCAGTAAATGCACGAGATGAGAGCCTATTACTAAGAGTATCCCACCCACACGGCCGAGCCTGGCAAGCTACCCGTGTCGTATTTGATATGCCATTAACCAGTAACAAATATAGACCTCATTCCCTTGACCTGAAGGAATGGTCTGAGGCTCTGCATGTTCCTGGAGCGAGCAGATGCCCTTGGGCTACACTCAGCACACGACAGGACGCATGGAGATGTTACTGGTGCCTGCTCGAGCAAATCGATGAACAATTGACAAGTGACCCCCTCTGTGCCCCTTTGGCTGTTGTGGTGACGGGGGTTGGTTATACTTCAGACTGTGATGGCGCCCACCACACCGCCCCAGTGCTTGTGTTCAGGGGCTGCTCCTGGCAGGTGCTGCAGAATCGCCCCCAGCATTGCACAGGGAGCAGCACTGCTGAGGCTCGAACCCGTTCCTGCACAGGAGCTTCTTGGTCCCTCCCAGCACCAGCACCACCGCGTATGTCTCCTGTGATATTCGCTTCTAGCTTCCCGCCTCTTCATAAGAGTCGGGAATTTTTTTTCTTTTTTTTTGCTTTTTTGGGTCACACCCGGCAATGCTCAGGGGTTTCTCCTGGCTCTGCACTCAGGAATTACTCCTGGCGGTGCTTGGGAGACCATATGGGATGCCGGGGCTTGAACCCGGGCCGGCATGGGCCGGCCGCGTGCAAGGCAAACACCCTACGCCGCTGGGCTATCGCCTCCCGCCCCAGAGTTGGAAAATTGACCCTATCACAGATGCTATTTTTTTGACTTTTTGGGTCACTCCTGGCTCTGCACTCAGGAATTACTCTTGGTGGTGCTGGGGAATTACTCTTGGTGGGCCACAGGAGATGCTGGAATCGAACCCAACCCGGGTTAGCCGCATTTAAGGCAAATGCCCTCCCCGCTGTGCTATTGCTCAGGCCCCCAAAGATGCCTTTCTGTGTCTTTCATCACTCCCACAGAAGTTTTTTGTTTGTTTTGTTTTTGCTTTTTGGGTCACACCCGGCAATGCTTATGGGTTACTCTTGGCTCTTTGCTCAGGAATCACTCCAAGTGGTACTCGGGAACATATGGGTTGATGGGGATCGAACCTGGGTCAGCCGCGTGCAAGGCAGAGCGCACTCAGCCCTGATCCAGTCCCCAGTTCCACACAGTCCCTTGAGAGCACTGAGACAGGAGACCCCAAGCCCCAGGCTAGGAGTAGCCCCTGAGAATCACTGGGGGTGACCAAAACAAAACAAAGACCAGAGAGATAATACTGGGATTAAGGTGCTTGCACCCGCTTTGACCTTCCCCCACCAATGCATTTGGTCCACTGAGTCCTGCCAGGAGAGATCCCAGCCCAGAGCCAGGAATAAGCCCTGAGCACAGCCTCGGTGTGGCTGAAGAACTAAACACACACACACACACACACACACACACACACACACACAAAAAGTTCTATTTTTATAGACACACACTAGATGCAAGATAAAAATAGAAAAAAATTATTTTCCAACAGCAAATCATTTTTTCCCAAGAGAAATAAAGATTGAAGAACATATTCTTTTTTTCTGTAGAGGTACTCCAGCCCCCAAAGTGCCTTCCTGAGTGAATTCCCCTAACAAGGCTCACAAGCTCCTCCATAACCTCTTTACGGACACAGCACGTCCACTCTCATAATGCAAGGTATGTGGGTCCTTTAGCTCACTGCATTCACGCATGGACACTCTCTGGCCCCTGACTCCAGTCCAACATTGACTCCAGCATGGGGATTTCGCTGGGTTTCTCACAGCTGGTGTGGCCAGGCCAGCACTCCCAGGCACTCTTGGCTGGTAGCATCACCAGCAGTGGACCACTGTATGGTTGGGGAATTTTTTTTTTATGGTAAGTTGATCATTTGACATCCCGTTATTCATTGATCTCGAGTGGGCACCAGTAATTTTTCCATTTGATCCTATCACGCGCCAGTGTAGCCCAATGGCATCTGGTTGCTTTAGGAATATGAAGAGCCTCAAACTGTTCATTCAGGGTCTTGACGAAGAAGTCTGACCATCTTGTAGGTGGGCGGCATTATTTTTGGATTTCTAAAGTAGTAGTTCCCAGTCTTTGCTGTTCTTTGGAATCTCCTGGGACTAAGCATGCAAATGCCCATATTTTGCCTCCAAAGATTCTAATTCTTAAATTTGTGTTAGGGGCCGGAGAGATAGCCCAGCAGGTAGGGCGTTTGCCTTTGCACGCAGCCGGCCTGTGCCAGCCTGGGTCTCGATCCCCGGCATCCCATATAGTCTCCCGAGCACCGCCAGGAGTAATTCCTGAGTGCAGAGCCAGGAGTAATCCCTGAGCATCGCTGGGTGTGACCCAAAAAGCAAAAAATATATATATATATATATATTTGTGTTAGGGCCTAGGAATCTGATTGAAATACTCTGAGCTTACTAAAAGCACAAAAAATAAGTTGAGAAATAGGTAATTGTACCTTCCACAATATAAAATGTCTCACTTTGTGTAGCGTTTGATGAGCAAATTGTTCATCAATTTGCTCAAGTAGGCGCCAGTAACATCTTCATTCATCCCTGTCTTGTGCTAGTGTAGCCCAAGGGCCTCTGCTCAATCCAGGAACATGAAGAGCTTCAAACTATTCGTTCAGGTCATGGGGATGCGGTCTATAATTGTTACTGTTTTTGGCATATTGAATACGGCACAGGTAGCTTGCCAGGCTCTGCCGGTGGGTGCTCTCAGTATTTGCTTTTTTGTGATATACTGCAACAGAGAGCGCTGGTAGCAGATCTGTTCTGTGTATCTGTCTGGTTCACCGCAGACAACAGCCTGGGAGCAATTTGTGGGCGGATCCACCAGGCCTCCCAGATTTGACAGAGGTGGGGGAAAGGGGCCCAAGCTCCATCTCCACAGAAGTCCAGTGACGTTAGCCCAATATAAAATGAGTATCTCAAAACTGTTCATTTTGATCATGACATCTTTTTTTTTTTTTT
>JAJIBD010014737.1:0-19123 GCA_021461705.1 Cryptotis parvus | reverse complement strand
GGCTCGGGCGCTCCTGCACCCTCAGGCCCCCCACGGCTCCTCCGGGCCAAGCTCAGTTCTCCCCTCCAGCCTCACGGCCCTCTGCCACAGCCGTGCCCGGCACTGCCCGGCCTCTTCCTGGTGGTGCGGTGGCCGCCAGGAGCCCAGGGAGGGATGAGCTGATACTTTGGGGATCAAAGTCCACACTCCCCTCTGGCCTTATCGCCCCACGGAGTGGCCTTTGATGCTGTGTGTCCTTGTCAGCGACACTGTCCTCTGATTTTGGTGGAGGGACAGAGGGAGCCCAGCAGGCTGTTTGTCTTGGCAGGCAGCAAACTCTGGAGCCAGATAGCCGAGGTCTGAATCCCACACTACTGTGTGACCTTGGGCAAGTGACCCAGCCTCTCTGTGTTGCCTGGGGCCGGCATGCTCGAGAAACACCCAGGGGCAGGTCGGAGAGCAGCGTGGGCTTTGTCGGGCCATAAAGGCCATGTGGACGCCGGCCAGACGGGGTCTCTGGGAGGCTTGGAGCAGGAGAGTGACCGTGGAGAGTGGGCTCGCTGCCCTGTCACTGCCCAGTGGGCCCAGCTGGGGGACCAGACAGGAGGCCTCAGGTCCCCACAGTGAGGGTAAGCGGCAGATTCAGACTGTGGAGAGGGACCAGAAGGGCTGTGAAGGAGGCGGCAAAGTGGAGGTTACCCCCTCCCCATGGAATAACAGGGCAGGAGGGGAGGAAGGTGCATCACCAGCCCACGAGTCACAGGGGCTGGACACGGGCACGAGTCTCAACCTCCCACCTCGCTGCTCCCGCTACACCGAGATCAAACTCCAGCCCCACCCGCACCCCCTCCCTGCAGCCCACGGAGGTCCCCAGACACAGAGGCGACATGGAAACGGAAACAGGCCCGGGCGCCCACACGGACGCTCCTTTCCCTTCCCGGCACCCCACCCTGGCCTCACTCCACTAATGAGTGGTCTCTGACCCCTTAATGAGGCCCAGATTAGATCCCCGACCGGGCCCCATAACCTGCGCTGACAGCCTCATTAGGGCCTAATAGCCTCATTAGGGCCATGCAATGACTGGCGGCTCCTTTACGGGCAAAGGACGGCAGAGATAAGCCGGCGCTCACCTGGAGGAACAGTGCCAATAACCACCGTACCCTGTGCCCATCCCGAGCCTGGCGCTGTCCCTGCATCTCAGCCGAATCCTCCAGCTACAGGGTCACGGTCAGGGCTGCAGGGGGCGTTACCCCCATGGCACAGCTCCACTCACCCTAAAACAAGGACGACGGAACCTGCCCATCCGTCACCGGCGTCTCAGAGCTCTCCCAAGGAGAAGGCCCTGAAGGCCGCTCTGCTCAAGGCAGGGCCGTGTTCTTGCATGATTTCATAAGATTCTAATAGAATCGCCTCAACCTCAAGGTGAGGGTCCTAGGGACTGGAGTGATAGCCCAGCGGGTAGGGCGTTTGCCTTGCACGCTGGCCGGCCCATGCCGGCCCGGGTTCCATCCCCGGCATCCCATATGGTCGCCCGAGCACCGCCAGGAGTGATTCCCTGAGTGCAGAGCCAGGAGAAACCCTGAACATTGCCAGTGTGACCCAAAAAGCAAAAAAAAAAAAAAAAAAAAAAAAGGTGAGGGTTCTCGTTCCCAGTAGACACGGCCAGCACTGAGTGGGTTTGTCACCTGCCAAGTCAGAAATCAGTGACCAGGTGTCCCCAAACGGTCTCCTGCACTCAGCCACGTATGTATACCAAGGGACGCTCCGCCAGCCTCCCTGGCACCCGGGGGACAAGAAGACCAGGCTGTGGGTGTCCGGTGGACAGCCGTGCCTCTGAGTCCCACACGCCACTACCCAGGTCCTGGCCTGACGCCCCAGGGACATGGGAAGGCGCAGTGGCCTCGGGAGAATGTGGGCTGTGCCCAAATCCCGGGAAGAACAGGACTTACTTGGCATAGTACAAAAATGGTTTCAGGCCTGATGGCGCCGTCCAAGTGCGTGCAGCTCCACCTGCAGAGTGGGAGAGATCCCGCATGAGCGAAGGAAAGGAATGAATGGCTCAGGGCAAGTGACACAGCCTGGAGAACTCCGGGCCACCACACGCCTCTGAGCTCGTCACCGCACGCCATGTTCAGTCTTCAGCTGAGACTGACCGTTCAGAGAAGTTCACTGGTTACCCAGTCACACAGAAGGCCGGAGAGCTACGGCAGCGGGCAGGGCACTTGCCTTGCATGTGGCCGCCAGATTCTACCCCCAGCATCCCATGTGGTTCCTGAGCATTGCTAGGAGTAATTCCTGAGTGCAGAGCCAGGAGTAACCCCTGAACATCGCCAAGTGTGGTTAAAAAAAAAACAAACCCAGAGTCACACAGCAAACAAGTGACACAGCGGAACCCAGCCCGGCCCCTCATTCTTAAGCATGGTAGGGAAGTGGCGGAGCCGGGATGCGTATCTGAGTGCAACCCTGCAGCCTGTGCGCTCAAACCAGGCCTGGTGTGTCCCAGGTGCTGCCAACCCCCACCCTGCACTCAGCCTATTCCCGTCTGGGGCCAGTGAGGAGCCCGAGGCAGCTGGAAACCCGGCTCTGGTCTGCTGCTTCTCAAGCTTGTCAGATGGGGTGACCCAGAATCTTTCTGGAGAGCTAGAGGGACTCTCGGCTCTGGCTTTCTTGACAATCATGAACTCCGTGCTCGGACGTAAGGTCAAGGGGGCTCGGGAGGCGGGCGATCGCCTCTCTCTGCAATGCCAGGACTCAAACGCTTCCTATGAATAAGAGTCAAGAGTTCCAATAGAGGTTCAGGGAGCCACCTGCTGCCTCTTATCCAGTGGTTTGCTGAGCGCACACACACGAATAAGTGCTCCCTCACAGGGCTACACACACACTCACACACACACACACACACACACACACACACACTCAGGGCAAATGCTCTCTTACTGAACCACCTCCCAGGTGGGGTCCATGGGAGAGACACTGTCACCTGCCTGTACTTGGCTGCTCCTCAGTTAGAGGAAATTCAGAAAATCCCACCAGGACTGGAAACCTTCCTGGGACTTGGGCGTGGCGGGAGGGTGGCTGCAAGTCTGGGGGCACCCAATAAGTGACCTTCTGCAGAGGGCCCGTTCAGGTCCAGTGGGGCGGAGGGGACAGACAGAGCCCCAGGCCGCCCCTCAGCAAGACCCCTGCAGGCACACTCTGACCTGCACAGCTCCCGCGGCATGGGCAGCCAGGCCAGAGCTGGACGGCGTCCCTGGGTCCCTGACGAGACGGTCAGAGCCCACCTGGCTGCCCGTGCGGTGCCACACTGGCACCTGGAACCTCCAGATCAGGAAAGTGGCTGCCAGGCACGTGATGTTGGAGAGGTGGCTGTGCCAGTCTGAACTGGTTCTCTTATCCTTCACCTCCACGGGCTGGGCCAAGCAAGCAGCCAGAGCGGGGCCTTGCAGCAGAGCTGAGCTCCGGGCTGGGTTCAGGCCTCAGTCCCCGGGGAGTGACTTCACCTTCCCATGGTGGGCGTCCGCCAGCAGGGAGGGAAGCACCACCCACCCCGGGAGCAGCTCGGCTGGCGCCGTACGCACATGGCAGCTGCCAGAGAAGCTCTCTGCAAGGAGCCCCATCCAGTCCAGCACCGAGGCCTGCCCTCCCAAGAGCGTGGGCGCGGCTGGGGTGATGGCTCGGTGGCTGAAGCACCCAGCTGTGCCCACACAGCCCAGGGACCTTCCCTGGCACCACAGAGGATCCATGAGCATGGGAAGGAGCCCCAACACTGTGCTGGAGTCGCCCTTGAGCACTTCTGGGTGTAACCCCAAAATAACCCCGCCCCATAAAAGCAAAAACCAGAATGTGGGAAAAAAATCACTAAAGTGTGGGCGTGACCTGGCGCCCAGCAGGGCACAGCTGTGAGGACGTTCCACCAGGCTCGCCAGACAGCCACCAGGGCAGCACGGAGACTGTCCACCACACTGTCCACCGAGGCAGTGCAGGAATGAGTGGGGGCAGTGGGGGCTGTGGAGCGAGGGGGCAGCCAGGCCAAGGCCCAGCATGGGGGTGCTGTGTAAGGGAACCGGATAAGGCTTCTGAGGAAGGGGCTGGCTTGAGGGGGCCGTAGAGTCACCTCAGAGTCCTGCTGGCCTTCGTGAGAGCCCCAAGTCTGTGAGACGGGCTGCCCAAGACAAGGGTGGAGCTGGCCACTCGGTGGGCAGAAAGCAGTGTCCAGGACGGCGCTTTGCTTAGGCCCAGGTGGGGCCCCAGAGAGAAGCCAAACGCCAAGGGGACTTGGGGAGCAAGACCATCACATCCAATAGGGGGCGCCTCTGAAACCCGCCCAGCAGCAGATGGGGCTCTGGGGGAGAAGCTGTGGACTATGGTGACCCAGAGGGGCGCCCCACCAGGAGGAGAGGCCGGGAATGGCCTGGGAGAAGCCGGGCTGCACCACACTCAAGTCTCTGGGCAGGCGAGGCTGGAGTGTGGTGTGAGCAGGGGGTCTGGAGCAGGAGGAGGGGGAGCTCCTGGCTGACTGGCAGCCCCCTAAGAACACCCTGACTCCATGACCGGGTTCCCGTGTGTGTGTGTGTGTGTGTGTGTGTGTGTGTGTGTGTGGGGCAGGTGGCATTTATCTCGGATTATCAGAGTGGCGCCCAAACCCGACCCCAGCTGCTGCGAGGAAGGCGGAGGCGTGTAAAGCGAGATGGGCGCAGCGGCAGTGATGGACCTGAAGATGGGAGGAAGTGGTGTGGCCACAAGCCAAGGGACGCCTGGGGTCCCCCAGAAATGCTGAGTCCCTGCCGGGCCCCACAGAGCGCAGAACTCTACTGACACCAGATACTTGGGGACTGCAGACCTCTGGAAACCAGAGCTGAACTGGATCAAAGTGAGAAAATAAAGGTGTCGTTCTGAACCAGGTGGGTGGCCATTAGTCACAGCCACTCCAGGACACCAGAGGCTGCAGCTGCCCACCAGGGCTGTGGGGACACTCGGAGAGTCGCCCCCAACAGGGCCTCCCAGACTCGTTAATCCCAGGCCAGGTGCTGGGCCTCAAGCAAGAGTAACTTTCTTAAATACTGACTTGTATTTCTTCCTGTTCCCCTAGCGGCGCAGGCATGACTCCTGATGACGCTCCAGGGACCCCTCTGTGAGGCCGGGAATGGAACCTGGGCCGGCTGCATGCAAGCCGAGCACTTTAGCCTCTGAACTGTCTCTCCAAGCTCTCATTTCTTCATAAAAAACATGCGTGGCCTGGGGGAATAGGGCAGAATCCTTTCCGGAGAAGAGTAAGAATTCAGTGGAAGGGGGGAAAGAATTTAGTGGAAGGAAAGTCCAGATGACCCTCTCCAGAATTTGACCCGCGGGGCCGGAGCTATAGCACAGCAGGTAGGGGTTTGCCTTGTGCGCCGCCGACCGGGTTTGATCCTTGGCATCCCATATGGTTCCCTAAGCACCTCCAGGAGTAATTCCTGAGCGCAGAGCCAGGAGTAACCCCTGAGCATTGCCGGGTGTAGCCCAAAAAAAAAAAAAAAAAAAGAAAGAATTTGACCCCTGAACGGGAAGGGTGAGGGAGGAAAAAGGAAGTGGATGTGGCTCAGAAAACTGTTTCTAAGGTGGAAAGGCTCAGGCGTGCCCGAACACCGGCGAGGAAGAACGTGGCTGACAGGCGTGCGGAACTTTCTGAGAAGCAGGACAGTGTCCAGAGCCCACAGAAGGCCTGAGCTCGAGCCTGGGGGCCAGGCCGGCTGGGGGAGGCAGGCCCCGGTGCTGTTCGGCCTTTTGTTTGTGGGGTGGGAGTGGTGGGGGCTGATATCTCGAGATAATCCGAGATAAATGCCTTAAGCACTTAATGCCAACGAGGGACCCCACGGTCTCTTCACCTGGCCCGACTCTGGTGTTGTCAGGCCGGTCCCTGAAAGCCGGGGAGGCTATGCCGGCTGCCTGGCCACAGGGGTCTGGGACTCTGGGACTCCAGCAGCTGGGGCGGGCGGGGGCACACGTGTGTGGCCCTCGAGCCCCTCTTACAGACTGTGAGAGCAAATGCCTGCACACAGGCAGAGGGAAAACAGGAGGAGGGGCTGGAGCCACGCTTGTCCCGGAAGGCTCCCACTGGGGTGCCATGAACCCTGGAGAGAAGGATGTGAGCCGAGGGGGCTGCAGGGCAGGTGCAGGGATGAGGAGAGGAGAGAAGAGGGCAGAGGAGAGGGGGCAGGGGAGAGAGAAGAGGGCAGGGGAGACAGAGGAAGGCAGGAGAGAGAGGAGGGCAGAAGAGAGGAGGGCAGGAGAGAGAGGAGGGAAGAAGAGAGGAGGGAAGAAGAGAGGAGGGCAGGGGAGAGAGGGGGTCAGGGGGAGAAGAGGGCAGGGGGAGAGGAAGGGCAGGGAGAGAGGAAGGCAGGGGAGAGGGGGCAGGGGAGAGAGGAGGGAGGGGAGAGAGGGGAGGGGAGGAGGAGGAAGGCAGAGGAGAGGAAAGCAGGGGAGAGGAGGGCAGGGGAGAGGAGGGCAGGGAGGAGGAGGGCAGGGGAGAGGAGGGGGGAGAGGAGGGCAGGGGAAAGGAGGGCAGGGGAGAGGAGGGCAGGGAGAGAGGGAAGGGGAGAGGAGGGCAGGGGAGAGGAGGGAAGGGAGAGGAGGGCAGGGAGAGGAGGGCTGGGAGAGGAGGGCAGGGGAGAGGAGGGCAGGGAGAGGAGGGCTGGGAGAGGAGGGCAGGGGAGAGGAGGAGCAGGGAGAGGAGGAGGGAGGGCAGGGGAGAGGAGGGCAGGGAGAGAGGAGGGCAGGGGAGAGGAGGGCAGGGAGAGAGGAGGGCAGGGGAGAGGAGGGCAGGGGAGAGGAGAGCAGGGGAGAGGAGGTCAGGGGAGAGGAGGGCTGGGAAAGGAGGGCAGGGGAGAGGAGGGCAGGGAGAGGGAGGGCAGGGAGAGGAGGGGCCGGGGAGAGGAGGGGGGGAGAGAGTGGAGGGCAGGGGAGAGAGGAGGGCGGGAGAGGAGGGGCAGGGGAGAGGGAGGGCAGGAGGGCGCAGGCTGTGGCGCAGCTTCTCTGGGCAGAGCGGTTGGGGAGGAGCAGGGTGCTGACCCGGGATCTGGGTGAGTAACGCTGGGCTCTCCCAGGGTGCGTGCCCAGGTGCTCGGGGTGGGAGGGAAGGTAGTGGCCCCCCTTATCCCCTCTGCGGCTGCCTGGACTCATTTTTGGCCAGAGGCCACCCCCACAGCCAGAGCTCAGGCAATGCTCCCATGGAACTTTCTGGAAAACAGTGACCACTTCTGGAGAAGCCATCAGACCTCCCCAGGAGACAGCGGGGTGCAAGGTCAGGAGGGAGCCTCCTGCTGGCCCCATCCAGGGAGAGGGACCGGCCACGGCCTAGTTACTCTGGGTGAGGTGCAGGATCTCCGCGAGGATCGTCTTATTTCATGCCTCCCCGCAGGATCCACGGGGCTTCGTCCCATTTTATAGACAAGGAAACAGGCTCAAAGAGGCACCCAGAGAGACAGCGGTGAACCAGGATAGGAACCAGCTCCAATGACTGGGCTCACAAACACCCAGAACCTGCTTTGGCACCAGGCCCAACCTCCAGTGTAAGAATATTGAGAAATTCATCAGGGTCACTGCTCACAGCCGTCACAGTCTTATTCCTGTTTGCCCCTGCCCCCCGAAGGTAGCTCAGTGCTTATGGATTACTCCTGGTTCAGTGCTCCCTCGGGTGGTGCTCAGGGGACCTCGTGGTGTTGGGGATTGAACCAAGGACACCCACATGCAGAGTAAGCACTCAGCCTCGTGAGTCACTTCCCTGGCCCAAGACTACCTCACTTAACCGAACCCCCGAGGCAAGGCACACCTTAGCCGCGGTGCCGAAGAGAAAGAACTTGCCCAAACAGGAACCCCATGAGGCCGGGATGATGCTGGGTGAGCCAGAGCACGTGCTTTGCAAGCGGGAACCTCACGCTGGAGCCCCGCGCCCCAGGGGTTTTCTCCCCATCCCTAGGGCTGGGATTAGCCTGAGCACCAACAGTTTTGCCTGGTCCGCCCGGTCTCTCTCCCAAGCTGCCCTGCCCAGCTCTGAGTAACAGTGGCCAAATCCCTCCACTTCTAAGGTCACCCACGTCCCCTGCCTCACAGCCGGTCTGGCCTCCGTCCTGACCACACAGGTCCTCTTCTGGCCTCTGCTCTGGCCTGCCTGCAGGTCAGAACTGCAGGAACCCCACCCTGATCCAAACAGGAAGCACCCCCAGTGACCAGCTGACTCAGCTCCCACAGGTACTGGGCTCTTTGAGGTCAGGAACTCGGGGGGTGGGGTGAGGGGCCAGGCAAGGGGCAGCCAGGTCCTTGCTCTTAGGAAGGGGACCCAGACAGGCCGGAGTAGCCAGCACCGGCAGCCCAGCCCAGTGCCCACTGCCCTGTCCAACATCCCCCATCCTACCCTACTCGAGGCAATGACTGGCACTGCCAGGGGTCACAGCGCTTTGGCAGCCAGGCCAGGAGACAGGGCAACTCTGGAGCTGACAAACTGTCTTAGCCACACTTCCTCCAGGAAGTCCTCTGGGCTAAGCCCTCTGGGGCCCTGACGTTTCACTACACAAAGCTTCCTGACAGCCTGGCCTCGGGGCCTCCTGTCCATCTCAAGTCCCTTGTGCTTACAGAGGGCAAGTTCTCCAGTCAGGTGGCCATTGTGCGGGGGGACAGTCCAGGGCTCTGCAGTTAAGCCCATTGTAGAGGTGAGAAGACTGAGGGTCACGGCAGGCTGACTCCACACGTCACACTTGTTCCCACACACTCCCTTTCTCCTGCTGCATATCAATGCTGAGTCAGGGGCGATAAAAATCTAAGCAGAATGATTAAACACCAGGCCAAGGGGCCCGGGAGGGGGACCCTGGGGCTGGAGCACAGGCCTGGCGCACACAGGGCAGCTGCGTTCAGTCCCTACCCCGCATGGCCTCCCAAGCACCAGAGAGCCCCGCACATACACACCAAACCAGCACCAGAGACAACCCCACCCCCACCACCACCACGGCTGGTCTCCCGGTAGCCCCAGCAGCCGCCTACACTTGCGTCATGTGGGGTCAGCCTGAGTCCCATTCTGCAGACAGAAAAATGGAGGCACAGAGCAGCTGGCTGACTCTCAGCAAATCAGGAGGTGACAGCGCCCACTTCAGGGGAGCCTATTCCTAGGTCTCAATTTCATTCTGCCTCTGGACTCAGAACCCCAGAGGGTGTCTCTCCCCTGCCCCAGACTTCACTAAGCCTGGGGAGGGGGCTCGGACCCCGATGTGAGGGTAAGCCTCCCCCCCAACACTCAGCGAATGTTTGCCCCTCCCTCCGGGCCCCGTCTCTCCTGAGCAAAGCCAGGCCCGGGTCCTGCCCTTCCCTGTCCCAGGGGACCCCACAGGCCCACTGCACAGGCAGACGCGTTTCCCCCTGTCCCAGGCGTCCCCCTGCCCCGCCCACCCTGCCGTTCCCCTGGGCTTGGTGGTGTGTTCACAGACCCCTCACGTCCCCTCTCTGGCCTCTGCCTTTCTCTTCTGTCCAACAAGAAGCTCTCAGCCCGCCCATCTCCTTCGCCCCCTCCCTGGCCGCCATGTGAGGGCTGAGGGCGAGGGTGGGCTCTTCCTTCTGGGGCCGTGTACAGGCAGAGTCGCAGCGTGGCCCTGGGGAACTGTATCGCCGCCCCTCAACTGAGGCTCAGAACATCCGTGTCCCCCTCGGTGGTCGGGTTGGCCAGCAGGGCCAGCAGAAACTGAATTTGGGGGCCAGAGCGGTAGCACAGCAGGGAAGGCGTTTGCTTTGCAAGCGGCCAACCCAGGTTTGATTCCCAGCATTCCCATAGGGTCCCCTGAGCACCACCAGGAGTAATTCCCGAGTGCAGAGCCAGGAGGTAACCCCTGAGCATCACCAGGTGTGACCCAAAAAAGGAAAAAAAAGAAGCTGAGTTTAGGGAATTATTCACCTGAGCCCCCTCGCCCCCTGCCCCAGGCTTTGCTAAGTGGGAAGGCAGGGAGGGGTCCTGTCCTAGTGTATCTGAAGTCAAGGCCACCCCAACTCTAACATCCCTGGTGCCCCCACCCCCAACACAGAGCTCCAAAGTGGAACTGGCAACAGCAGTCTGTAGAATCTACTTCCGCTGAGTCGGGTTTGGTTCTAGCTCTGCTCTTCCTGGTGGGGACTCTGGTAAGTTCCTCCTCTGACCTCATATTTTCAGAGACGAGGGCACTGTGGTCTCCAAAACCAAAACCAAAACCAAAATCAAATGAAGACGTGCCAAGCAGTCAGCAGTGCAGGAGGCAGCGTCAGCACCGAATCAAAAGGAAAATACTGTCGGTTGGGATTTGGTGAGGCTCAGCCCCTTGCATGCACCAGGCCCTGGGTTCGGTCCCTGGCACAGACTTAGCCCTGGCGCTACAGCAAGAGGGGGACAGTGCAGAAACCGTCCCAGCTTCCTCATTTGCAAATGAGGATGAAACATCTATCTGCCTTACAGAGCAGTTTAGAGAACTGGGTGACAAGCCGCAGGTGGTGCCTGGGATCTCCGGATTCTGTGAGACTCCGGGGCTGTAGGATGCCGTCCTGCCCTCTGACGTGGAGCCCAGGGCACATTCTATCTTATTTGTTTAGTTATTTATTTACTTATTTATTTATTGCTTTTTTGGGTCACACCCAGCAATGCTCAGGGGTTCCTCCTGGCTCTGCACTCAGGAATTACTCCTTTCAGTGCTCAGGGAACCATATGGGATGTCGGGATTCAACCCAGGTCAGCCGCATGCAAGGCAAAAACACCCTTCCCACTGTGCTATGGCTCCAGCCCCATCGTGGCACATTCTGGGTTCATGAAAAAGATGACCTATAAAGCCACCAACCCTCCTGGGCCCACAGGTGCACCCCTGTGCCACACCAAAGCATCAGCTGGAAAGACGTTAGGCGAGCAGCGCCCGGGGCCTCGCTGCTCCAAGTGTGGCCCACAGCCCGGCATCACCGGGGGGCCTGTTAGCGGTGTCAGAGCTCGGGCTCCGACCCCAACTGAGACCTCCCGACTCTGAGTGTTCACCTGGGTGGCGACGGCACACACCAGCGTCCGAAGAACCTTCTCCTACTCTGCTTTTCCTCCTTCCTCCTCTTTCCCTTCCGCTTCCAGCAATGCTCACGACTTCCTCCTGGCTCTGTGCTCAGGGGACCAGAGTCAGAGCTGGGGATCCAACTGGGGCCAGCCACAGGCAGGTCAGAGCCTTCCCTTATTACTATGTCTCCAGCTCCTGTTCTGCTGCCTTAAGACCAGCCACACCCTGGCCGGCACCTGTCCCATGCAGACGCCCAGTGGCTGAGGCAGTCAGAAGGTGGGCGGCCACCCAGGATCCTGAAGACAAGCCCGCCCTACGGTGCCTCCGTTTCCTCGTCTGTACAACGGGAGGCCCAGCTCCTCCCGAGCATCCCTGGCAGGGTTGGATGTGTTACCGCGGTGGAGTGTTGAGAATAGTGTTGGGGCGGGGGAGAGGACACGCTGCAGGGCCTCGCCTTGCACCAGGCAGACAGAGATAAGCCCCAGCACCACGGGGCGACCCCACCCACACCCCCCTAATACGACAAAACAACAGCGTAGCGTCTGCCAGAGACGGCCTGACAAGCCCGGCCGCGGAGACCAGTCAGTGCTCGGTGTCTGCCGGGGCGGGCGAGGAACAGGCGTGGGCCAGTGGCTCTGGCCCTCACTCCACCAGGCTTCCCTGGCCCGCTCAGGTACTGTCTGTCTCTCTGTGTGGCAGCAGAAAACAGCTGACACCTCAATAGTGGTGACACTCTGCCACCCTCTCAAGCTTCACTTTTACTCTCTAACTAACCCCCTTGCAAGGAGACGTGGCCCATTCTCCAGGTATGGAAACTGAGGCCCAGGTTGGGGCTACAACCTGCCAGCTCGGAAGAAGAGGGGAAAGACAAACCCTGAGTGGGTGCACCGGGATCCCCCAAAGCGCTGCACGCCTCAAAGGGGCCACGTGTGGAGCCGGCTGCACGTCTCAAAGGGGCCACGTGTGAGCCGGCCCGCTTTTCCCGTGACCCCCATTCATGCAGGATCTCTGTCTGAGAGGGGCTGAACCGCGGCCCAAGGGCAGAGAGAACCAAAGTGTAAGAAAAGCAAATAAAGGTCTGAAAGATGCCCACCGAGGGCACGTGGACAGGGTCCGAGCGGCTGTGTGGGTCCGTGTGCCGCACAGCCCCTGACTGCAGCCCCGGCAAGGAAACATCAGACATTGAGTATGGGGGGGTGTCAAGCCTTCCCCACACGGCCTCCCCTGCCCTTCCCACACTCCACTCAGGTGACCTACACCTGCTTCTCAGAGCGGTGGACACTGGCCATGGACATGGGCGTCTTACTTCTGGCCAGGCTGCAGACCCTGCTGGACCGCTGCTCCCATCCCATTCTGCACAGATCTCAGCTGGGAGGGGCTGAGTGGGCTCCTGCCCCGCCATCCCCAGCAGGCAGGAGAGACAGAGGGGCTGCCCCTTCGGGCCAGTGGCCGAGAATCTGGTCCAGAGAGACGGGTTCAGTCTGCTGCAAGCGCCCCGGACTGCTCTGCTCCCGGCAAAGAGGGAGCAGCGCTTCATTCGTCCCGCGGGCTCAGGCACCAACCTGGGCGCCCGCAAAAGCAGGTGTAAGGCCGGTCTCGCTCCCCAGAGAGGCCGGAGAAGCACGTGCACGGGACATAGTAAAGGGAGACACAGGGCCCGGCTCACTAGTGACGCTCAGGGCCCTGTTCACTGCTGACGCTCAGGGAGCTCCGGCCCCTGCTGGACGCTCAGCGCCGCGCCGCACCCCCAGGCCAGGATGCCCATTCTCCAGATGGTGAAACTGAGACTCAGGAAGGTGGGGAGAGGGCATGAAGCAGAATTCTGAGGCCAGCGCCCGGGCATTCAATAGCTTCCTGGCCTCGCTGTCTCTCATTAAAGAGCCTGGAGGCAGGACCGTGCCCGCGCAGCTCGAGAAAGACCCAGCTGGGGCCCCAGTGGCGGGCTCACCCGCAAGCACCCTGCAAGGAGCAGACCCCGGCACCCAGCTCCCACCCGGGCTCACTTTGAGCTTGTCGAAGGTGGGCGTCTGGGTCATGGTGCCGTGTGCGCTCCGGCGTTCCTTCCTCCGCTGAAGGGCCGTGGGGGTCAGGCGCGCTCGAGCTGGTGGCTCAGCTTCCCCGGGTGCCCGCCACGCTCTTCTTAACGGGGCTCGGCCCCGCCTCCGGATAGGCCACGCCCTGCCACGCCCACGACACGCCATGGACACGCCCCCGGCACTCCGGACACTCCCCCAGCCACAGCCCGCTGCGGCTCCACCCCACAGTCGGGTCTGCGTATTTCCTGGAATTCCTGCCCGGCAGGGGACACGCCCGCCGTCCCCAGCCCCCTGTGGGCTCCGGGTCGACCTGCGGGCCGGCTAGTGCATTCCCGAGTCCCTGCCTCTGGCCCCCGCTGGCCTGTGCCCTGGGGACCGAGCGCATCGTGGACCTCGTGTCACTGGCACTGTCCAGGGCGCGAAGAATCGCCTGATCTCGGAGCGCATAGGCGTCATGGGGGGTCCCAAGGCAGGGCAGCCTGGCCTTGCAGGTGGGGGCGGCTGCTCCAGCACCCGAAGGCGTTAGTTGAGGAGGAAGGGGATGGCGTGGACAAGGTCAGCCTGCCCGCGGGGAGAGGAAGCCCCAGGGAGGTGTTTCATAAAAGAACCCCAGGGGAACCGAGCACGGAGTGTGCACAGCTAGGATCGTGCAGGCTTTCACCCTGAGAAACCGGCTTTAACAGAACTCTGCGCACACCCCAAAGTGTATCTACAGACCAACAAGCAAAAGGAACTGGAATAGCCAAAAAAAAAAAAAAAAAAAGGCAGCGGAAGTGAAGGCACCTCAGCGAGGGACACAGTCAGCTCCATCTCAGAAACAAGCCTGAGGGACCAGGCGGGTGGCCGCGGATGACGAGACTAGGACGCAAACATTAGAACGTGTGATGAAAGCAAAACCCAAAATAGAGCCTGGGGAAGCGAGTGTGGACCGGGCAGGGATGGAGTGTGTTGGGTCCAGAGGCTTATGCAGGTGCAGATGCGGGGGCTCCAGGGAGCTATGAAGGTGCCTGGAGGTGCAGGTGGGGTTAGCGTGTAAATAAGCCAGTCAATGAAGAGGGGTGGGTGTTGCATGGGACGTGGGCCAAGGGATGCTGGAACTTCCGGGACTCTAGCAGCACCTTTGTGGGTCGTGGTGAGGTTTATTTTGCCGGAGAGAGCGCTGAAATATCGAAGCAAACTTCTGGGACTTTCATTTGGAAAAAAATCCTGCTGCTACTCAGGGCAGGCTGGGAGCCACCAGTGACAGGGTCAGCAATGAGCTGGTGGCTGGGACCCACCCAGCCACCTGAGGCCCGCCCTGCAGAGGGCGGAGTGTGCCCCCTGTGTGTGAGGCCAGGAGGAGGGGCTTGTCTGGTGGTGCTCGAGGGTTACTCCTGCCTCTGTGATCCAGGATTACTCCTGGCCTCGCTCAGGGGCCAGATCAAACCTGGGTCCTTTCCCTGCAAGTACCTTACAGTTAGTCCTATCTCACTAGCCCCAAGCAAGGGTTTTTAAAGCCTTTTCCACTAGCCCCCACCTTTTTTTTTTCTTTTTTGGGTCACACCCAGTGATCCTCAGGGTTACTCCTGGCTCTGCGCTCAGGAATCACTCCTGGCACTGTGTGGGGGACCATATAGGATGCTGGGGTTCCCAGGTCGGCTACATGCAAGGCAAACGCCTATCCGCTGGACTATCGCTCCGTCCCGCCCCCACCTTTTGCCTGAGAAATACCACCCAGGCAGGCGCTGCCAGAAACGTCTTGGATTCGTGATGAGTTTGATTTAGAATTAATTTGTGGTCATGACGTGTTCAGAAACCTGCTAATGTTGCTAATTTTTTCTCTACCCCCATGTTCAGCCTTGCAACTCAATTGGGTTTAAGGAGTGAGGCGGAGGCCAGGAAGATATTGCAGAAGAATGGGCACTTGCCTTGCAAGCGACGGACCAGAGTTTCATCCCTGGAACCCCATATGAGCTCCTGAGAACTGCCAGGAGTAAATCCTGAGAGCAGAGCCAGGAGTAGGCCCTGGGCACCCTGGGTATGGTGAAGGAGAAAGTGGAAGAGAAGGAAGAAGCTGTGAAGGAGGAGGAGAAGGAGGAGAAGAGGAGAAATAGATAGAGGAGGAGGAGGAGGAGGAGGGGGGGGGGGGGGGGGGGGAGGGGGGGGGGGGGGGGGGGGGGGGGGGGGGGGGGGGGGGGGGGGGGGGGGGGGGGGGGGGGGGGGGGGGGGGGGGGGGGGGAGGGGGGGGGGAGGAGGAGGAGGAGGAGGAGGAGGAGGAGGAGGAGGAGAGGATTGAGCCATTTTGTTTGCCCTTGGCAGCAAGCCATGACTTCCAAAACACCATCCCGTTTGGTCTCTACAGTGCTGTGAAGCAGGAATCGTTCTCATCGGAGTTCGAATCTGCTGCTAAACCATCCCTGTCCACCTTGTTATTCCCACACCTCCTGGCCCAGAATCCAGGACCCAGCACCCAGAACCCAGCACCCAGCACTGTATTTGAGTCTTGGCAATATCAGTCACTGCCTTCCCAGCATAGACCCCAAGTTCTCACTTGCGGGCTGAGTTTTTCTGCATCACATCCTCCAAGTAGCTGGCTGGCTTCCCCAGGGACTCCGAGTCCCCAGAGAGAATGTTCCAGAAGCCCCAATGTAGCACAAAAGCTTCTAATGACCTAGGCTCAAAGTTCAGCAACCAAACACAGAGCAAGAGTATTCCTCATCTGTCTCAGTAGACTGTGCTCACAGATCCGAGTCCCCTTTCATTAGGGGTGTGCGTCACCCTGTAGGTCCCCCCAACCCAGGGGAAATACCCACAATGCAACAGCACACTTAGACTTAAGCGAACAGAACTCTCAGTGCGCTGATGCCTGCCACAGTGTCTGCATGTCTCAATTTATTACGATATTTGCTTTATTGCCATATCTCAAGTGACCCTCAGTGACTCAAGGTGTGTCTGAATAATAAAATCCTTGTTAATTGAAGTCTTAGGGTAAATTGCTGAGCTGTGATAATCAGAGGGGGCCGGCTCCTACCTTCTCCAGAACTTTCGGTCTCTGTACCTTACCTGGCTCCATTCTGACACCCAGAAAACTCTTTCCCAAGACCTGGGACTGTCCACATTCTGCTTTCAAAGCAGAGTAAAGGGGGCCCATCTGGGCCTGCGCGGCTGAGCGCTTTGTGTATGGGAGGCCCAGGTTTGGTTCTTATCTGGCCCCGCTTTCCCCCAGAGCCCAGTGACCCTGAGCACAGAGTCAAATGTGGCCTAAACGCCAATAAGAGGTGGAGGACGTCAGCTGTGTGTACAAATCTGTTCTCTCCCTCTCCCATGTCCACTGCTCTGAGCAGGCAACCTCACGGCCGAGAAACACAGCGGACATTCCTGTTTTCTCTGGCTCCTGCTTGGCCTTTGGTGGGCAAGGCCAGCAGCAGGAGATTGGACAGAGGTCGGGACATGGGCTGTTTCTGCCTTCTGGGGGCCCTAGTTCCTGGGCCGACTGTGTCTCTCCAGCAGGGCCACAGCAGCGGGTAGGCCCACCGCTGTCCAGGTTCCCACTGCGCCTAGCTGAGGAAGCAGATTCCTATTGTTGCTAGTCTGGCATTCTCGCACCCCTGTTTGCCGGCTGCTCTGGGCTGCTCTGTTCCCAGAAACAGAGTGGAGAGATTCCAGAGCTTACAGGTGATCTGGGAAGAGAGTCTCGGGAACCAGGAGAGGGTGGGCAGAAGGTAGGCGGGCAGTGAGAGGAGCCAGCACAGGCAGTGGCCAGGCGGAGCACTGGGGCTCCAGCTCCCTGGGGGCAACTCTGAGGTATCTGCATAGAGCTCTGCCTCTGGGCCAGGAGGCTGCCGCGCTGGGCCCTCGGGTGCCCCGACATGGCGGAACATTGTTCACCATTTCTTGGCTCTCACTGACTCAACACCATGGCTGTGCTTGCAGCCATGGCAAAGGAACGGTGAAAGGACTGTGTGTGTGTGTGAGTGTGTGTGTGTCTGTCTGTCTGTCTGTCTTAGATATTAGCACTATACGGTGGGAATACTGCAGTTCCCCTGCATACACAAAGAATTCCTTGTTGACAAACGCAGTGGTTAAACCCTTGGAGTACTCACCCTGGCGCTTTGCCATAGCTCCACATGGGGACCTGCTGGTTTGACGTAGGTGCACGTTGGGAAAGAGCCCACCCCTCTCCCGACCCCCTCTGCACCTCCAAATAGCACACATGCCACCTCGCATAGCTCCAGGTCTGAGTTTAGGTAAGAGCGCTGGCCATGCACGCATCAGCAAGTTTCAGTTATAAAACATGACGTTGTCAATGATGTTACGCATTAAAGTTGCTAATCTTGTAGCTGAACATTAAGGAAAAGCCCTGGGTTGAACTTCTCATTGACTAAGGCCGTCAGCTGATTCCTGCCGGGATCCTGGCAGATCCAGGCTGACCGTCTCCACATCAAAGCGGAGCGTGCTGACATCAGCAGAGGGGGAGCACGGGGCTGCTGGCCCCGGATTCCATTACCCACGGGAGTGCTCATTTCACACGGGGAGGGGGCCATGGGGAGAGAGCGAGAGAGAGGGGGAGAGAAAGAGAGAGAAAGAGAGAGAGAGAGAGATTCTCCAAGGTGCAACAATTCCAATGCTCACATCTCCTTCCTAAAACCTCAAATTCCAGACAACCCAGCAAAATGTGAAGGAAGGCAGAGAAAGGTGTAGAATCAGCTACCCCGGCTGTGAAAAAAGCATCGGTAACGTGGAACACAGCCTCCGACGCCTTGGTGAAAGGCCTGAGGCAGGAAGGCGAGAGTGAAAAAACTCTTGACTTCTCAAGCTGTCTACAAGGGTCACTGGCTACTGTAGCAGCTCAGAGAGTACAAATATCTGACATGCCAGGAAACACCGTTCTACATCTCCACCTGGATCTCCCAGGCCACCTGGGAAATGATTTGTTTTTGTTCAAGTTGAGTTTTCATTCAATTTTTTAAAAAGCGGGAGCCACCCTGGGCAGTGCTCATGAAGCTCTCCAGGCAGTGCTCAGGAGAATGTATGGTATGGAGGAGGGAACCTGTTCTGGTGGTGTGTGAGGTGAGGGCCTTACGGTTCTGTCTCTCTCTCTCTCTCTCTCTCTCTCTCTCTCTCTCTCTCTCTCTCCCCTCTCTCTATCTATCTTATCTCTATCTATCTCTCTTGCTCTATTTGTTTAGGAGAACATCTTGATTCCAGCCCTTTGGAGGGAGAGAGAGAAGGGTTTAGGAATGTCCAAGGCTTTGAGGGGACAGGCCCAGGAATTCAGTCCCCGTTTGCCCCTCTGGGTCACTACTCTCCCGAGATGCTCCTGAGTCTTTGTATCCAGCCCTGTATAAAACCCTGCATGGGTTCCAGGATGGTACAAGAAAGGCAAGTCTGTCCTCGCTCATTAACTCTCCACACACAGAGCATGTGACATCACACACCTTCTTTATTGAGCATCTATTATGTGCCATGACAAATAATGACACAGTTGATCTCACCTAATCTTCCCTTCAGCCCAGAAGCCGGCACCGTGATCAGACCCACTCCAGGGTGGATAAATCAAGCCTCAAGTGCTCCCAACCATGAGAGGTGGAGCTGGGGCTGGGGTGTGACCACGGTGGACTTCGGAGCCTGTCCGTCCACCTCTGTTAAGTTTCCAGAAGCAAACTGGGTGGGTAAGTCAGCTCTGGCTCTGTGGCAGACTCCAAACTTTGTCTCTGGCCCAGACTCTGACTCTGGGTCACGCAGGTGGGTCACCTGGCATCCTGGAGAACTCTGCCCCCTCACACTGAGATTTGAAGGACTCAACTCTAGAGGTGTCAGCCCACAGAGCATCAGGGCTGCTAGGAGCCCAACTTGGTCCAATGTGACTGGGATAGCGCTTTCTCCCTGGGCATTGTTGCTTACCCTAGTGGAAGGCGGGCGGGCTTAGGAAGGGGAGGAGAAGAGCAGGGGCAGAAGGCTGCAGATTTCAAGTCCCTCATTCCCCACTTCTTTATGTGTGTGTGTGTGTGTGTGTGTGTGTGTGTGTGTGTGTGTGTGTGTGAGATACCCAGCAATGCTCAGGGGTTACTCCTGGCTCTGCACTCAGGAATTACTCCTGGCAGTGCTCGG
>JAJIBD010014736.1:0-26985 GCA_021461705.1 Cryptotis parvus | reverse complement strand
TAAAGTCTTCAAATTTGCAAGAAAAACCATATTTCCCCTAGTACTAGCAGATAGTGTAATCTGGTCAGCTGCACCACAGTGTAGCACCATCCTTCACATTCAACTGTTAATTAGGCTCGTGGTTAAAAGATAGAAGTTTCTTGGAGATGCTCTTTTTCTATATGCCAAGAAATATCAGAGATTCCTCGTGTGTGTGTGTGTGTTCACGGGTGTACAAATTTTTTAATACTTTGACCCCAATTTCCAATGTTAAAAAATTTTCTAGTTTAAAATTTTTTAATTTCACCTGCAAACTTTTCTCTATCAGATAAAAAGGAAATGGAAGAAATAGTATCTTCAATGTAACTAAGAGAAGTGAAAGGTTTGCACAATAAAGATAAAGAAGGCTCCTTAATATGACCAAGAGATGAACTGGGAAAGCAGATAACTAGAAACATACACAACTCCTAACCAAAACTAATAATTGGTTAAAGTCTGCTTAAAACAGATGGTTAAATATGAACTATAAAATAATACTCAGTAGGAAATCAGAAAGGTAAAAAAAACCGTTTATCTTACACTTAACTTTCCCAAACTTCACTTTTCCATTGTTCTACATGAAAACATTTTACAGGTATACTTGTTCTTTTAATGAATGTAGGAACAAACATAATGTGTGTGTGTACACACAGTTAGATGTGTGCTGAATGCCAGCACCAATTGCCATGCCCAAGAATGAGAGAGACTTCTTGGCAGTTCTAGAACAAACCACAGACATGCACTTAGGTTTGAGCTCCTTCCAAGCAATCTGGCCAATTTCCCAGTACAGATGGTGGCCAAGCAATCTCCTGAAAGTGCTATCTAATACTTTTAGAAATACCTTAGTCTCTCTCAATTCCCCTGTGAACCATATTTTTATAGACTGAATTAGCAAAAGGAATTTCCAGCATCATAAAAGGACTGTTAGACTGTTAGACTAATCAAATGCCATTGCATGACCTATATGCACACTCTAGACAATGCAGCCTGGTCATGAAGAGCCTACACTTGAGAATTCAAATAACCTAGATGAAGAATTGACCTGCCACATTCTAACTACATGATTTTGGGAAAATAAGTTAAACTCCCTGAGACCAATTTTCCTCTGCTGTAATAAGAGCCTGGTCCAAGGTTTACTATGAGCATTAAGTGAGATATTGTGTAGAAAGTTCAAAATATTAGAACATAAAAATACTACTATTAGATGCCTAGAACTGGTGTTTTAGAAGATGAGAAAATTGTATGTGTTTATGAATATGTTTGCTTGTAAATACTAAGTCATCTCTGCAATGCTATTACTGGTTCTCCTCAATATCTAGAACCCAAGAGCTGGGAAAGGGACATTTTGGAAGAGATTTTGACTTGTACAGCATTTCATTTATTTCAAAATTTCAAGCACTTGAACCACTACCTATTTAAAAATTCATAGAACTTAACTGTAATAAATAAGTCAGAGGTGCTATTAATTTTATTTATTTCTAAAACAGTGTCCATATGCTGCATTTCACTATAATTTATCTCCACAGTAAATTAAGAACTAGTCCAAAATAGAAATCTGTAGGACTCACTTCTTTCCACTTTATCTAGCCTAAGGCATTTCTCAAAATGTTTGTTTAGCTCTCTTCTAAGCCACTGAGCAAACAAACAAGCAATTCTTATTTCACATTTTTCTAATAAGCAGACATTTAGATACTAGAGTTAAATAACATCATTCCCTCAGCAATATGGTTTTAAATTTCAGCTATCATTATCTATTTGCTGAAAGATAGCTGCCTAGAGAACAAACTTTTCTTTGTTTTTGGTGAAATTGGGGGTCTCCAAGCAATGCTTAGAGGGTCTGGAATCTACTCCCAGTATTCTGCCAACTGAACAAAGTCATTTCATGGTTACTTGATCACTTAACTTCCCATAGACCATCGTTACATCGAGCGGGCACCAGTAATGTCTCAATATGTCCTGTCACATGCGAGATAGCCCAAGCACATCTGCCCACTCCAGGAATATAAAGAGCCTCAAACCATTCCATCAGGTCATGGGAATGAGGTCTATAATTGTTACTGGTATTTGGCATATCAAATACGACACGGGTAGCTTGCCAGGCTCTGCCATGTGGGTGGCATACTCTTGTAGTCACCTCTGATCTCCAGCATTTATTGATGAACCGTGTGGCAGCAAGCCGGGCTGTGATAGGCTCTTCTGCTGGGTGGAGTTCTGACGAGAGGGAAGTCTGGATGTGGAAAATGGCTGCCCTCATGGAGTGGGGAGTCTTCTGGCTTGTTGCGAGGCTCTGCTGGGGTGGCAGGCCAGGGCTACTACCCGTCATACCACCAGGGTGCCTCGTGAGTGGCTGGGCACAGGGAGAGCCGGTAGTAGCTCTGCCCCATGTCTGTGAGTCTCTCACACAGTCTCTCACAGATCATTACAATAAATGTAATAAATGAGAATTTGAGCAGTTATCATTATTAGGGATGAAAAATGGAATCTTTTCATGAATGCCTTAATGTGATCTACAACCTAATATTCATGCTTAGCAATTCCACCCTCAACCTCTATGTCCAAACTGTTACTAATGCCTATTAATTTTTATCTCCTACATCTTTCCTGATTGTCTTTGATTTCTACATCTCTACCACTAATACCCTAATATAAGCACCAAGATTACGTTCCCATTCTGGTCACTGTTACTGTGTTCTAGATCTTTACCAACATCCAATCTGTTTCAGTCTGCTCTCCAGTAACAGAACAATTTATACAGAACAAATATCTAATCAGACCCCCAAAGTATAAGGAGAAGGATAGAGAAGTAAAGAAATCAGGAAATAAAATGAGAAAGAAGTGATATGGGACAGAGGTCCTCTGTTATACCAGTGATTTAGAGGAAGAGTATAGCTATATGTCCACAGCACATACTCAACAACACTGAAAACATGCATATTAACAACAACCACATATATTTGAAATGTGCCTGTCAGAATGCCAAGTGGGGGGGAGGGAAAGGCAGCATGAGAACACAGGGGGAGGAAAGTTAGCACTGGAGGTGGGATTGTGTTGGAATATTGTATGCCTAAAACCCAACTATCAAAAAACTTTGTAAATTACAATTCTTTAATTATTTTTTAATTTTAAAGAAATATCTATCATGGCAAGATGCTCCTATGAATTAGACCCCATACTGTATGCTTCATGCTATGTCTAGTTCACGGCCCAACTCTTTCCTCTTTTCATCCTAGGTGCACTAGCATGCGCTCTTCTGGAATGCACGTTGTTGTCCCTTCCTCCTCACTCTTTATTTAAATACTGTGGTTAGTAAAGTTGTTTATGATAATCATTAGAGGCATTCAATAATACCACACCAAACCCGACACCAATGTCACCTTCCCTCCACCATTGCCTCCATTTTCTCAACCCCCCCCCCACTTCTGCCCCCACGCCAGGTCTACAATAGTTTATTTTATATTGCTTGTTACCACTAAATGGTGACAAACAGAATGATTAAAAAATGTTTAAAAAAAACAGTTTCCATAGAAGAAAATGTGTGGAAATTGTTGCTTCTCACCAAGGGAACATTAAGTTCTTGTCTGAGAGCTTACTTAGCTGTTCTTACAAGTTAAGCTTCCAGTGCTAATGTTTTAATGTTTTTGTTATTCGAGATTGGTTGATTTCTATATTACATTCCTATCCAGTTTGGTCTATTGCTAAAATCAGTTTTATAGACTTTGGCGATTTTTGCACGTGCACACTCCAGAAAACCCAGAATTTTTAACTTGGTATTCTGGCTAACCTGGCAGTGACTTTTTGGTGTGAGTAAGGCAGTTGGTAGGATGGGACTGGCCCAACCCTTTCCCCTTTCCTGATAACACCTCAGAGGTCTCAACTGGTAATGGGTATCTGAGAAATATATGCAACTAGATGACTCTTTTGAGATTTACCTATAAACTTCTGGAACAAAATCAGAGGATTTCTTATATTGCAGCTGCAATGGATTATGTGGCAGCTGCTGGGATTTCCAGAAGTACTGGGAGGTGGAAGGAGGTCGTCAATCCCAATCCCAAGAAACTGGCAGACACTTTGATCCTGATAGTCCTTCTGCTTGAAAATTGTGTCCTTTCCTTCCTTATCTACTTCCCTTCTACTTAATCAGTACTCAACCTGCCACTTCTAGCCATTTCCTATTTGTCCCTACAGAACTACTCTCTACTCTTTTCCACCTTTCATCATTCTAACCTGAAAGAAAATATCAGTGCAATCACTGACATGTCCTATGGTCTGCAGCCTCCTCCCCAAACGGATGCCTTCATCCAGGTAGGCAACTCTCTTTCTACTTAAGGTCTCTCTCCAAGTTCTAATAAAGTTCAAGTTCTCTCTCTCACTGTTGTTTCATTACACATAGGGTAAAGGACCAATCTACTTTACTCACCCCCATATCACTGTAAATAGCTGCTTTATCATACTTCCTCGAATTATCCGTTGATTGGATCCTTTGTTTCCGCCTCCAAACCCTGATTTTATCCCTGTTTCTATCTCAAACACAATCTGATACTCTTGCCCTCACTCTTGATCACTTGATCACTTGAATTCCATTATTCATCTATTTGCTCGAGCAGGCGCCAGTAACATTTCCATTGGACCCTATCACGTGCCAATATAGCCCAATGGCATCTGGTTGATTCAGGAATATGAAGAGCCTCAAATCGTTCCTTCAGGGACCGATTTCAAGCCCTCACTCTAATCCACACATTACAGTCTCAATTGCAATTAATTGGGCCACTTACAGTTTTCTAAGACTTCAAATTGTCTTCATTGTTATTCATCCCTTCCATTATCCTCCCCTGATTCAGAAGTTTCCACTTACTGGTTGCTTTGACACCCTAAACCCACAACCCCTTAACTGTCTGGTTTGTATCTTGGTAGTAATTTTGAGCCATAAAGCACTGGATTTATTTATTCCAAGGCCTTTATTACTATACAGTTACCTCTTTACTCATACATTTTCCCCACAAGGCTCTGAATCACCACATCCTTAGTTTTTAGTACTCAGGACCTAATAAACTTTCTGGCATGATTCCTATTCAATAAATGAATCAAACTATAATGCTTTCTCTATTTTTAGTGTACTGAAGTAGAGCAAAGACTTATTATGTATTAAGGCACAATATAATACAAATATGCTAATCTTTTTTTCATGAATCATTTTTTCTCTAAATATAGCATAGTAATGATACTGTTATCACTGCCAAAAAAAAAACCTTCAAAAAGTGTATAGACTAATGCAACTGTCTTAATTGGCCATTGATTTCTCATGAAAATGAAATATTCAAGTTCACTCTCAGTTCTCTTTTTCTGGCCATTTTATGCCTTAGGGTTATCAAAGAAAATAAAGTACATTTCAAGTAAGGATGACCCAGAAAATTTTGTCAAGAAAGGTCTTGGAAGGCAATCTCCCCCCCAGGTTAAGCATTATAAAATTTTTATGGTACTGCTAGTCCCATAGCATTTGCAGTATTAATGTATAGTTGCCACTTGCTTAAATGCTTTTCCTTTTTTTTCTTTAAGGCTAGATCTCCCTTTACCCTATTTTACCACAGTATTCTTTATTCAGAGCTTAGACTAATATTTCTCAGGTCCGCTGTCCTAATATGTGGCACCCTAATTTCATGTCAACATTGCCCCATTTACACAATTTTCATCCCTTAGAATATCCTGGAGGCCCATGGGAGACCATAGGATGAGGTAACATAGTTATCAGGAAGTTATGATGTGTCAACAGGGTTTCCTTTGTTCATTTCATAACTAAAACACATACGCAAATGCATATTCAGCTACAGGAATGTCAGTGACCTACAGCTCAACTCTCCTTTTAAAAGGAAAAAGAGAGAACTACACCAACATCCTCTTTCTTGGAACAGTCCACATCCAACAACTAGTCAACACGAAGGCTTGGAACAGGGAGGATAAAGAAAAGAAAGGGATAGCTATGGAACAATATCCTAGTTTCAAGGGACTCTGTGGATCAGCTGAAGCCTGTGACTATAACACAGCACTCCACTCCCACAACTTAATCTATTTTTCTTCATTTTCCCTTAATCATTGGCCTCCAGAACACGTTCTCATAAATTCCCTGCTGTCCATTCTCTACCACAGATTATACTTTCCAAAAACCTAATAGAGCCCTCAAGAAGGATCCACTTTAAGTAATAAACTAGTAAGAATTTTTCTGTCTCCCTTCCAGACTATTTAGTAACACAGAAATATAAATAGGCATATAGGCATATTTATTATAAGTCTTAAGAATTTTCTATTTTTTTAAATGAGCTCTTATTATAGATTCCTTATTTATTTCATTAATACTATGTGACATAAATTCTTCTGGCAATTTGTATAGTTTCATAGCTTTAGTGTAATTCTCAGCAACTAAATAATATCCCATGAGGTAAATATTTCCTAATATATGGAATTACTTATTTTTGATGGACATTTTTTCTGGTCAAAATATTGTTTTGTTTACATTTTGGTTCTTATGAGCAATGGTTGGGCAAAAAGCACTATTACACATTTTAATAAACTAGTGCATTTTATTTCTATCAGAGGCTGAACTAGGACCATGAGTAAGTATATGTTTTATTCTCATATGTATTATCAAATTCACTTTCAAAATTCAGGAATATTCATGTTTGCACAATTAATTAATAGGAAAAATATGGAATTCTGGATCCTTATATATCGGACTTGTCCTCAGGGACATAAAGAAATTATTTTATATGGTTTCTTTTCAGTATGAGAATATAGACAAGTCTGAAAAACAACTTATTTTCTAACACTTCTCAGCTTGGAAGAAATAAAGATAACTTAAAAATGAAAAAAAATTAAAGCCAAAGTAGTATGTTCAAGTATAGGCCAAGCTTAGATTTAAATAAGAACTAAACCAAAGCAGATATCTGCTTAATTTTTATCTAACTTTTTTTCTTGGCCTGGAGCGATAGTATAATGGGTAGTATGTTTGCCTTGCACAAGACCAACCCAGGTTCAAATCCCCAGCATCCTATATGATACCCCAAACTTGATAGGATTGATCTCTGAGCACATAACCAGGAGCAAACCCTGAACACAGCTGTGGGCCCCTTCCCGCAATATTATTAGAATATTTTCAAATACTCTAAAGCAATAGATACATCCAACATATTTGATATTATCACTGACTATGTGAAATGTGAAAGTCAGTGATAATCATTGAGAATTATTTGAACCAGAAATTTCTCAGGATACAGGAAATAAATATCGGCTTTAGAAAACAGAAAAGATTCATTTCAATTCAGAAAACACAACTTACCGTGTTCAAATTTTAAATGCAATCAAGTACAAGATTAATGAATATTACCACCCCTGATTAAAAATCAATCATTGTAGGAATGACATTAAAAATCTTACATTCTAAGTGTTTCTGATGACATAAAACAAAATATACATCATGCAACATTCACTATGGTGCCATTTATAAAATCATTGTGTTTGCAGGAAAAGAGGTTTCCTCTGTTCTAGATAAATTAGAAGTTAATGAACTGAGTATTCCAGTGTAGTATTAACATAAATAAATACAAATCTACAACAAAGCAAGTTAATCAAATTGAGTTGAACAATACATTTCCCCAACTACAGTATGCACAAAGCCATAAGCTGAGGAATAATTATTTTATGCATAAGTGCGTGGCATTTTCAACTTGAAAAATATTTGCACCAAGTAAAGTCAGTTCTGTTTGTAAGCTCAAGCTATCAGTTGCTAATGTTAGGACACCATCTTGTGGATATGGCATAGATATATCCAATTTGTTTGGAAGTACTTTTATTCCTAAGGCTATAAAGCATTCCGAACTTAAACAATAGCATCATCCTTATTTTAAATGCATATATAATAAGATTAAGATTCATAAAAGAATGCTTAACAGTTTTCATTAAGAGGATATTATCCATTATGCATTGACTCTAAGTTAAATGTTATATTCCAAAATAGGTATTTATTAGAAAAGTGTCCTATTGACTTTTTAGAGAATTAACAAAATTTGTATTTTATTAATTACCCTTCATATATCACTATAATACACACCACTTATTGTTTTAGATAATATGCAGATTCATTACCAAAATTTTTCCTGGGTTTCACAAGGTTAACATGCTAGAACTCTCTGAAGTATATGAATACCAAACTTGTTTTTTTTTTAAAAAAAAGGATAAATAGCTGCATTACACTAATTTCTGGTTTTAACACTAGAAAATGGAAATATATAAATATTTGATTTTATTCTAGATCCTGGTATTAATCTCGACTTCTGAAACGATGATTTCGTTAACACTTTAAAATATTTTTGTGGACCATCCTATATCCTACCAACTCATTCTTATTTCTTTCTTTTAAACATTTTAAACAAACCCCAAAAGAGGAGTTCGACAGGGTGATACCATTTCACCAAAACTCTTCAGTGCCACCCTCGAGAACATCATGAGACAATTAGAATGGGAAGGAATGGGAGTCAAGATAGATGGTCGGCAGCTACACCACCTCCCGCCGCTGATGACATCATTCTAACAACACCAAACATTAGCCAAGCGGAACAAATACTGGCTGACTTCCACCGAGAATGTGGAAAGATAGATCTACAGCTGAATCTAAAAGAAAACTATGTTTATGAAAAATGAACTAGTTCCAGAGGCCCCATTCACTCTCAATGGAACAAACATCTCTAAATGCAGCAGTTATGTGTACCTAGGTCGAGAAGTCAACATGATGAACGACCGAAAACCTGAGCTGCGCAGGAGGAAGAGAGCAGCATGGAATGCCTTCAAAGGCATTGAAGAAATAGCTAAAAGGACAAAGAACCTCCAGCTCCGGGCACATCTCTTTGACTCCACCATTCTCCCTGTGTTAACATACGCCTCAGAGACCTGGGCCCTACGAAAGCAGGATGAGAATGCTATTGGGTCTCCCAGAGAGGCATCGAAAGAGCTATGCTTGGAATATCACGCCTCACTCAAGTGAGAGAAGGAATCCGGAGTTCCAACCTCCGTCGCTATTCCAGAATCAGGGACGCTGTCTCCTTTGCCAAGGCATCGAAAATCAGATGGGCTGGACATGTAATGCGATTTGGAGATGACCGCTGGACTAGAGCTGTTACCCACTGGATCCCACGGAATGTCAAAAGACCTTGTGGCCGCCCAACTACAAGATGGTCAGACTTCTTGTAAAGACCCTGAAGGAACAGTTTGAGGCTCTTCATATTCCTGAATCAAACAGATGCCATTGGGCTACACTGGCACGTGGTAAGGTCCAATGGAAATGTTACTGGCACCCGCTCGAGCAAATCGATGAATAATAGGATTCAAGTGATCAAGTGATCAAACATTTTAAACTAGCTTATGTCACTTACTTGCAATATACTTATCTTGGCTAATAAACAGCCATGTGACGTTGGGAGAGTTTTTATATCCACTTAATGGAGAAGGAATTAAAAAGGAAGTTTTTAATCAACTAAGTACAGCTTTGAATTCTGAATTCTTCCTTATCAATTGTGTAATTTGGGGTAGGCTATTGAACTTTCTCTGCCTTGGTTTCTCATTGTCCTTACAGGACTGAAAATAAGACTAATCCACAGAAGGTAAGACATTCATTACAATGTCTATATCAAATAGAATATATAAATATAACTACTATATATTGATATTAATTAATTTAACTTCCTCCAAACCTGACAACTAATCAAATAATTAAATATTCATTATTCATATTTTTATTAAATAAATAAGCCTCTTCATTGGTGTCCACAAAATATCTAGTATGAAGACTTAGTGGTACTTTGAAAGAGTCTGAATTGTTTCCTTTAAATGGTGATGTTTCAAACAACCATAATTTCCCATCTGCTCTATAGTACACAGAAAAGAATATAATGATTAAAGAGATTTAAATCTTCACAGATCATTAGTATATAATGAAAATAATTTACAAGAACTTTGACATACCTTTCCCTATTTTGAGGCTGCTACCTGCCACCCCAGCAGAGCCTCACAACAAGCCAGACGATCCCCCACCTACTCCATGGGGCCGCCATTTTCCACATCCAGACTTCTTTCTCACCACAACTCCACTCAGCAGACCAAACTATCACAGCCCAGATCATCAACACCCACCCTGCAGCAGTTTTTTTTTCAATCCAGCCCAGGTATGCTGAACCAGAGACTCTCAGACATGGGGCAGAGCTGCTATTTGCTCTCCCTGTGCCCAGCCGCTCATGAGACGCCTGGGAGGCATGGCAGGTTCTAGCCCTGGCCTGCTACCCCAGCAGAGCCTCACAACAAGCCAGGACGACACCCCTCCCCACCTCCATGGAGGCCATCATTTTCCACATCCGGACTTCTTTCTCATCACAACTCCACCCAGCAGACCAGGCTATCACAGCCCGGCTCGTGTGGCCGCTAGCAGCCGCGCGGTTCATCAATAATTGCTTTGTTTCGAGGTGACTACAAGAGTATGCCACCAGCACGGCAAGCCTGGCAAGTTGCTTGTGTCATATTTGATATGCCAAATACCAGTAACATTTATATTAGGTCATTCCCATGAGGCTCTTTAAGGTTTGAGGCTCTTTATGTTCCTGGAGCAAGCAGATGCCTTTGGGTTCTACTAGCATGAGACAGGACATATGGAGATATTACTGGTGCCTGCTCTAGCAAATAGATGATCAATGGGAAGATAGTGATAGTGATAGTGACCGCTAATGTTGTGAGTCAAGGTTCAGCAGACTGTACAAACAATTTCATTACCAAGTGATAAAATGTCCTAGAGAGAAACACAGAGAAATTACTTTTAAAAACAAAAGTATAGATAGACCATAGTTTTATCTTTTCCCTATCCGATCTTTTAACATATCATACTGCAACTATCTATTTTGTAATTATGTGGTTATGTTCCAAATTTGGTTATAAAACGTGTTTTCTTCTGGAATTTTATTTATTTTTTCTTCTGGACTTTTTATCAACAAATATCTTTAATCTATCTCTAGGTTTTTCCTAGTTACAAGGCTTTATTTTAATAAAAACGCTCTGAAAATGAATCTCTTGGAAGGTATATTAAAACATTAAATTTTAAATAAAAGAAAATGCTTTTCTTGTAATATATTTCCACTGGACATTTAGCTTCCATGTTTTCTGGGTTTTTGTTTCCAACTGCTTGGCATAGGGTTGGTGGCATTGCACAGAGCTTCCTTCTTCATGTGGTATATCTTTTGCTTAGATGATTGATGGTTATTTTTATTTATTTATCTGTTTGTTTGTTTATTTAATATTTTGGGTCATATCCGGCAATGTTCAGGGGTTACTCTTGGTTCTATACTCAGGACTTACCTGGCAGTGCTCACAGGACCATATGGGATGCTGGGGATGGAACCCCGGTTGGCTGCGAGCAAGGCAAATGCCCTCCCCACTGTGCTATCGCTCCAGGCCTGATGGTTGATGACTAAAGGTGGATTTTCAGATCTATTTTGCTCATTTTTCTTTTAAAGTTAATTATTTTTATTTTTTAACTGACTAACATTAGTTTACATGACTATGGTATTAGGGGGTACAATTTCACACTTCTTCAAAGTATTGCTACCTACACAATGATCAACAAAGAACCAGTACACCCCCAACACAGTTTGTAGGGTCGTCTATCAGCTTTCTTTTTTTTTTTAAATTTTTTATTATGCCACTGTGAGATATACAATTGCAATTACATGTTGGGGTTTCAGTACTCAGGCAGTGTCCACACCCATCACTCCATCAGTGTTCATTTCCCACCTCTAATGTCCCCAACTCCCTCCCCCCTCCCCAGCCTGCCTCTATGGCAGATACTTTGCCTTCTCTCTCCCTCTCTTCTCTCTCTCTCTTTCCTCTCTCTCTCTAGCTCTCTCACTTTATTCTCTTACACATTGTGGCTTACAATACATACATTTAGAAGTTATCATGTATATTCCTTTGCCTATATTCAATACTCAGGTCTAGCTGGTTTTATCATTTCCAACAATTATTAGTACACTAATCCTTTTTCTGTCTTACCTAACCTCTGACTCCCACAGGCTTGCAGTAGATTCCACCCACTGGCAAGACCTCCTTATCCATGTTTTGCCTGGCCTTAGATATTGGTATCATACTTTTTTTTTTTGCTTTCTTTGGGGGTCACACCCAGCGACAATCAGGCATTACTCCTGGCTTCCTCACTCAGGAATTACTCCCTGCGGTGCCTGGGGACCATATGGGATGCTGGGGATCGAATCCAGGTCAGCCACGTGCAAGACAAACGCCCTACCTGCTGTGCTATTGCTCCGGCCCCACATACTATTTTTTTTTATATCTGGCAAATAAATGCAGTCATTCTTTATCTGTCCTTTTCCCTCTGGCTAACTTCACTCAACATGCTCCTCTCCATGTCATCCATTTATAGGCAAATTTCATGACTTTGTTTTTCCTAACAGCTACATGGTATTCCAATGTGTAAATGTACCACAGTTTCTCTATCAAGTTATCTGTTCTTGGGCTCTCTGGTTGTTTAGATTCTGGCTATTGTGAATAGTGCTGCTATGCACATATAATTGTAGGTGGTGTTTTCGCTGTGTGTGTTTTGGCCTTTCAGAGTATATTCCCAGAAGTGATATGATTGGGTCAAATGGGAGCACAATTTGGAGGATGTCCATATTTTTTTTCCCAAAAGGCTATACCAGTTGACATTCCCTGCATTCAAGGAGAAGAGGACTCTCATCCCCTTCTTGCTCTTTCGGATATGTGCCAGTCTCTGTGGTGTGAGATGATATCTCATTGTTATTTTGATTTGTATCTCTCTGATGATTAGTGATGATGAGCATTTTTTCATATATTTTGGCCATTAGAATTTCTTCTTTTTGGAAGTTTCTGTTCATTTCTTCTCCCCATTTTTTGATGGGGTTGGCTATTTTCTTCCTGTAAAGTGCCTAATATACCCTGGATATTAATCCCTTATCAGATGGGTATTGGGTGAATATTCTTTCCCTTTCTGTGAACTGTCTTTGCATCTTGGTCACCACTTATTATTACCAAGTGACAATTCAGGGACTATTGGTTCTTGGTAATACAGTATCAGCACAGTTCTTTTTCGTTTCTGTCTTGCTCTCGCCTCTTATTTCTGTGGCTAGTGAGGTTTTAGAGTTTATCCTTAAGCTCTGTGTATATCAAGGTGGTCTTAACGCCATTATTTCCCATTAGTAACCTGGTATATAGCGGTGCGTCTTCCGTCTTTCCCGACTATTCACCGATGTGTCTTCCCTTAGGTAATTTCATAAGTCTCTTCTGCAGCCGCAAGTATCATAGTGTAGATGAACAAGTTCTTTAGCTCGTCCGGGCTGGTTGTTCAGATCGTAGTGATAGGAGGTGAATGGTCGTGGCTGCTGGTCGGTCGGGTATCGGGTGTGTGGGGGAGCTGGTGGGGTGCCCATTTGTTCGGGCTGGCGGGCCAAGGGGGTCGGGTGGTGTGTGGTGTGGTGTGGTGGTTCTGTTGTTTTGCTATCCCTGATGATTAAGATGAAGAACACTTGTTGGCCATTTTCTGGAAGTCGTTCTTCTCTCCCATTTTTGATGGGGTTGGCTGTTCTTGTGGAGTGTTCAGTGCCTGTATATCCTGGTTCTCAGGGGTTTGGGTGAATATCCTTTCCCACTCGGGATTTTCTTTGTATCTGGTCCGTTTCTTTTGAGGTGCAGAAGGCTTTTAGTTTTATATAATCCCATTTGTTTATCTGCTTCCATGTGCTTGGTCAGTGGTGTGTCATCTTTAAAGATACTTTTCGTTTCGATGTCGTAGGGCGCTTTATCAGATTGGGTCCCTATAAAGATCCGAGTCTTCAAAGAATTGAAAAACACCCTGATTGTTGGATTAACTCAGGATAGCTAAGCATCCTGGGGAAAGAAGATGGGAGGTATCACTTCCCCACGTCAGCTCTACTCAGGAGTTGTAATTAAGACAGTGTGGTTTGGTATAGAGACAGACCTGTAGACTATGGATGAACTGAGTATCCGAAAAATTCCAAATATCACCACTTAATCTCGTAGGAGCAAATATTAGTGGAGCAAAGAAAGCCTCTTCAACAAATGGTGCTGGGAAACTGGGCAGCTCATGTAAAATGAACTAGACCTCCTCTAACGCCATGCCAAAGTCGATCTGGATTCTAGTCTCACTCGAAGAATCATAAGGTCTCGGAACAAGAACGCCTGGTCACCACTTTTGAGGTGAAGAAGCCTTTTAGTTTCGTGTAGTCCCATATGTTTATCATTGCTTCAAGTTGCTTTGTTAGCGGTATTTCATGTTTGAAGATGCCTCTAACTTCAATGTTGTGGAGGGTTTTTTTCTATATTTTCTTCACTGTACTTTATGGATTCAGGTCTGATATTGAGATCTTTAATCCATTTTGATCTGACTTTCGTGCATGGTGTTAGACAGAGGTCCAAATTCATTTATTTACATGTAGCTGCCCAGTTTTCCCAGCACCACTGGTTGAAGAGGCTTCCGTTGCTCCATTTCGTACTTCTTGCTCCTTTATCAAAGATTAAATGATCATGTATTTGAGGGTGAGTGTCAGGATACTCAACTCTATTCTATAGGTGCATAGGTATGTTTTTACTTCAATACCATGCTGTTTTAATTACTACCACTTTGTAGTACTGTTTGAAGTTGAGAAAGGTGACGCCTCCCATCTTCTTTTTCCAAAACATTTCTTTAGCTATCCGTGAGGGTTTATTATTCCATTCAAATTTCAGGAGTGTTTGATCAATTTCTTTGAATAATGTCATGAGTTCAATGAGGGACTGCATTGAATCTGTGTAAAGGTCTAGGGTATACTACCATTTTGACAATGTTAATTATCCGATCCATGAGCATAGACTGTGTTTCCATTTCCTCATGTCCTCTTTTATTTCTTGAAGCAGAATTTTGTATTTTTCTTTGAACAGGTCCTTTACATTCTTAGTTAAACTAATTCCTAAGTCTCTACCATCTTTCATCCCCACCCCACCTCAAATGTATTTAAGGTAAGGGCCTCTTTCACTTATCACCTTCTTATACCAATGTGGACCCTTTCTTTTCTTTAGCCTAAGGTAATTCAATCTTTTCACTTTTTCTCATAAAATCATTCTAAAATATATTTGATAGAAAACCTAGATCTTCCCAGGAACACCAGATGGTTTTTAATAAATGGTAGGTATAAATAGAATTACATTGAGGGGCCATAGAGAGAGTACAGCAGGTAGTGTTCTGGCATTGTGAGTAGTGCACTTGGGTTTGATCCTCACAGCCCGTACAGTCCCTAAAGAATTGCCACGTTCGATTTCTGAGTGCAGAACCAGGAGTAAGCCCTAAGAACCTCCAAAAGTGGATGCCCCGAACCAAAACAAAATTAAATTTATTGTTATTGTTACTTACTCTCTTTAAGGTTCTTAAATTCTGACAATTTTGTCATCTTTTTTAACCTCCAGTACTCAACTACTGAGATAATGTTGCAGAAATACTATTTTTAGAAAAAAACAAAAGCAACTTTAAGTTTCTTTTTCTCCATATCTAATACATATTATACTAAATTACTTACCTTCTTAATATTAATTCTCCACATGTGAATTAATCTAAAGCATATTTGTATAAACTTTATTAAATTAAGATCTTTTGCATGTATAGCAAAATACCACAGGATAAAAAACAGCTAAACAGTATAATGAAGAATCAAGGAACCACTGAAAATTTTAATGAATGTGTCTTTAAACCTCATTTTCTATCAGGTCTACCACTCATCTTTATATAATAGATATTTAAAAATAAACTTATTCATGACTTATTCATGATAAAATTGAATGACTTCATATATCTTAAATATTTCAATATTAATATTCAAGAAAGAATTTTTTTTGAAAATATGTATTTAATAAAATCAAAAAGTTTAAATTTAAACCTACTAACTGAATATGTGATAGTTGCAGAATACATTAAATTAAATAGATATGATGCATTCTTAATTTTGAGGATCCGGAAGACATCACCCGAAAATCGATTAATTTATCCCAATCTAAATACACAGATGTAGGATGTGTTAATATTAATTTTGAGATTGGGAGTGGGACTGGGATAAGAAGTTCCTCCCAAGAAGTACTCATGAACTTTGCAGGCACCCAACTATTCTTGCCAACCCCACAGGCCATTCAGCGCAAGGATCCTGTGGTATGGGGATACCTTGGCCACCCTGGCAGTGCTTGTAGGCCTCCAGGTTGCACCTAATGTTGCTGGGATGCCAGGAATCAAACTAGGCATGACACATGCTATACCTTCTCACTATTGCTGTACCAACTCCTGGTTTCTAACTTTGAGATATTAAGGCTCTCAAAGCCTCATTAAATTTTTGTATCTATAGCTTTATATATTTTATATTATTACTTCCATAAGCAATAAAATATATTTCAACAGAAGTAAAATAAAAGCGATCCTCATTGGCTATACTATTTGGATTCTGACTATTTTAGGCACCCCATTCAAAAGAAATAAAACCTCATTCAAATGACTTCTCCAGGAGGCTTCGTAACAGAAACAATAATGTTATAGTTCAGTTCCATTATTTTCATAAATTATGAGGAATTAGTCTGAATGTGTACTAGAATGACTGATCACATGTCAGTGAGTAGCATATGATTATTTACAGTAAAGCAAATAGAGTACAGTATAGTTATTTATTTTTCTTATCCAATTTCTTTTATATGCACCACTGCCATTATGTTTCAAGGAATATTCTGTTTCCACCAATTATGGTCTTGGTAATATGTCTCTTAAGGATCCCTGCCTTGTCCTGTAAAGGGAAAATTATAGATCAGATTAGACCTATCAAACATGTATCACTACTTTCAGAAATTTATCCATATCAGAAATTGAGCAAAAAGAAGAAAATATCAGATAACTCATCCCAATGATGAATATTAGGTTCCTGAGCAAATTTTATAGAAACCAAGTATTGTATGAATAAACACCACATTAACAAAAGATATAGTGCCTCCTCTGACTGAAAATAATTTAGATTTCTATTGTCATCACGAAAAGTTCTTTGACTGTAAATTAAATTTCGCCAGTAACTAAGACACCATGTGTCAGGGAACCCTGCTGGGGTCCCCAACAGTGCCAGGAAGCAAGTTCCTGTTTACCTCCGAAGCAGGCTGGGAATGGATGAAGACTTAGGAATCCGATGCAGTTTCAAAATGCTTTACTTATTACAGGTTTAGGTATACAAATCAGCAATAGAAAAACCCTGTGCTTAGGATTCCCGGCTAGAACCCCAGCTATGTGTAGGCCAAGATGGCGGCCACCACGTGTAAAGGCCCTGTAGAGAGGAGACAAAGACAAGACTCCCAAGAAGCGTGCAAGCCCCAAAAAGAGAGCCCAAAAAGAGAGAAAGAGGAAGCAGGCTGGTTTTATATCCGTGCAACTCAGACCTTCCACTATTATGGGAAGCAGGAAGGGTCAAATGCCCTTAGGTAGTTTCTCCCAGCACCTCACCTAGGCCCTATTATATGCTAATGTTTTGAGCCAAGATCTACCTGGAAATGCCTTTATAGGGTAGAGAAGGGGGTTTCTGAGATGGCATGTCTCTGTACCAAAAACTATACTAATGCCAGTTAAATATTTCTTCAAGCCTTCACAAGAGTCTCTACTTCACAGTAGTTTTGTATTTTAGTTGCCTTTGAGATATCAGGGAGCCATGCTTGCTTGCTTGGAGGCAAACAGCATTTCTCTCTGGTCTAATTACTTAGAGATCCAACGTGGCCAGGCAAATATGCTGGTAAGATCTAGCTAGTCCCATGATGATTGTGGTAGCATGAGAGAATATTTATACCAGCCAGTACAGAATACATGGTCAGATAAAGTGCCACATTTCAACTACCCCCTTATCTACAAAGTGATTTGCAGGAGGCAATCTGGGCAGATGCAGAGGCTTTTAGGCTTTTAGGTGTCCTGCTACACCATGTGCCTTCCTTTACAAAGAACATTCATTCTATTACTGATAGAATCAAAGTTGAGAGAAAGGAGGAAAAGTCAGAAAATTTGACAGGTTAGGAAGTGTATGTTTCAAAATGTAGTTACAGAAATAGATTTCCATATTTCTTGAAACTCTCTGGAGCTATAGTTGAAATCTGGAGCCTTAGTTTGTGTTTTTAAATTATACATTAAAAGAAGGAAAAGTTGCAATGGAAAAAAAGAACGTTTGAGTTCTTTAAAATAACCTACAGGGAAAGGGGACTCTAAGATGGTTTTGGTTGAAGAATTAATCCATGCTTCATCCAGTTGACTCTTCATTTCAGAACACAGAATCAAATATTTTTTCTTCTCTAACACCTAAAACTCCAGCTTTCAATGCCCACAGTCATTATCTTCTTAGAAAATGTTTTTTTTCTAAGGTACCTAGCAATGTGTATACCTGTGAGATAATATAATTAGAAATTGTTTTAAAGTAAAGATGGATAGTACAGTGAGATGGGCATTTGCCTTGCACATGGAGGACACAAGTTTGACCCCTGTCATCCCATATGGTCCCCTGAGCACCACCAGGAGTAGTTCCTAAGTGCAGACAGGAATAAACCCTGAGCATCACCGGTTGTTACCAAAAAAGTAAAACAAAAAACAGAAGGAAAAAATAAAAATTGCCTTCATAAAGAATTTAACTCTTACAATTTTAACTTTTACAGTTTTTTAACTTTTATTGGATTAACTCATAATGTAAGTTAATTTTACAAAGCAATTTTTTTACCCCCCCCCCCCCCCCCCCCCCCCCCCCCCCCCCCCCTCCCCCCCCCCAAAATTACCAAAAGAAAAAAATTTTAAAAAAATGCAGTATAGCCACAAGTCTTCAGATGGCCCTGAATTTCATGAAGACATATGAAACAATCATCCTTCTTCTAAATAATATAAGAGAACAATTTTCCTGCAGTGCTATAGATGCTCTCCAAAATGATACCCTCCAAACTCTTATCATTATTAGCTGCTGAACCTTCCCAGGTGGGGCAGTTTGCCTGGCTAAAAACTGTGGTATATTAAGAATGGGGGAGGCCAGTGCGATAGTCTAGTGGGTAGGGCATTTGCCTTGCAAACGTCTGACACAGGTTCGATCCCAAGCATCCCATATGGTCCCCTGAGAAACCGCCTGGAGTAATTCCTGAGTGCAGAGCCAGGAGTAACCCCTGAGTATTGCCGGGCATGACCCCCAAAAAAGAATGGGGGGGCAGGCATATTCTCCCCACACCCTAAGAAAAAAAGTTTATATATTTATATTTTTATTGTGTACAAATATCACTGTATCACTGTTTTCGTGTAGATCGTTGATTTGCTGGAGTGGGCACCAATAGCATCTCAATACATTCTGTCACATGCAAGATAGCCCAAGGGCATCTACCTGCTCCAGGAACATATAGAGTCTCAAACCATTCCAAGTTTGAGGCTCTTTATGTCAAGTCATGGGAATGAGGTCTATAATTGTTACTGGTATTTGGCATGTCAAATACGACACAGGTAGCTTGCCAGGCTCTGCCGTATGGGTGGGATTCTCTTGTAATCACCTCAAAACTCGAAGTGACTAATAGAGAGAAACTAATAGAGGATATGTGTCAGTTATATCTGTGCAAAAAAAGGAGAGAAGGGAGAGAGAGAGAGAACTAAACCAAAGCCATTATACCATAAAAGTTAAATTATAGTCTTTCCTGCAATTCACAAATGACCTGTGAAATATATTTTTAACACCACTCTATCTGAACTGGCAATGTACAAGTTGCCAGGGTTTAGTTTTATATAGACTTCATTGTGGCTGGAAGATTTCTGGTGGGGTGTCACTTTCTGAATATTAGCACGTAATTATATCTTTCATGATAGATGAATACAAATAGTTCTTGGACAGGTCCTTCAGAAATGAAACCCAGTCCCTGGATCATTCATCCTGTAGAGGAAATAATTACAGGTTATATACATATACTTACCTATTTATAGAAAAGTGTAAAGAAATATATTTTATATATACCTACATAAGTATATACATAAAGGATATATGTGTATATGTGTATATATGTATATATTCATATATGTGTATATAGATATGCTTGCTGAATTATTCTAAAATGACAACAAATTAAAGCATAGAAACATTTACTGGCTACTTAACTAAGTAATATACCTTTCAAAAGATATAAGATCTGAACAACAAATGGCTCATAGAAGAAATCAAACAGGAAATCAAAAGATTCTTAGAAACAAATGACAATGAAGATACCAACTATCAGAACTTGTGGGACACAGCAAAAGCTGTGTTAAGAGGAAAGTTCATAGCTCTGCAAGCATTCATCAGAAAAGAAGAAAGGGCCCATATAAATAACCTGACCTCACAGCTGAAAATATTAGAAAAAGACCAACAAGAGAAGCCCAACCCAGGCAGAAGGAAGGAAATAGTGAAACTTAGGGAGGAAATCAACGACCTGGAAACCAAAAAAACAATCCGAAAGATTAATGAAACCAAGAGCTGGTTTTTTGAAAAATTAAACAAGATCGACAAGCCACTGGCAAGACTTGTAAGGACAGGGAAAGAGAGAACCCAAATAAACAGAATCAGAAATGAAAATGGTGACATCACAACAGAAAAAACAGAAATACAAGAGATCATCAGAGGTTATTTTGAGAACCTGTATGCCACAAAACATGAGAACCTAGAAGAAATGGATAAATTCCTGAAGTCCTATAACCTCCCACGATTGAAACAAGAAGACCTCCAATACCTAAATAAGCCTATCACCATCGGGAAATTGAAACAGTAATTAAAAGTCTGCCCAAACACAAAAGCCCAGGTCCAGATGGGTTCACTGGCGAATTCTACCAAACCTTTAAGGAGGACCTACTGCCAGTCCTGTTCAAGCTCTTCCAGGAAATAGAAGAAACAGAAACACTCCCAAACAGCTTCTACGAGGCGCATATCACCCTGATACCAAAAGCAGGGAGAGACAATACAAAGAAGGAAAATTACAGACCAATCTCCTTGATGAACACAGATGCTAAGATCTTCAACAAAATACTAGCAAACAGAATCCAAAGACTCATCAAAAAGATCATACATCATGACCAAGTAGGATTCATCCCGGGAATGCAAGGATGGTTCAACATTCGCAAATCAATCAACATAATACATCACATCAATAAGAGAAAAAATAAAAACCATATGGTCCTATCGATAGATGCAGAAAAAGCATTTGACAAGATCCAGCACCCATTCATGATTAAAACCCTCCAGAAAATGGGAATTGAAGGAAGCTTCCTCAAGATAGTCAAAGCCATCTACCAAAAGCCCACAGCGAGTATCATTCTCAATGGGGGAAAAATTGAAAGCCTTCCCCTTAAGATCAGGAACACGACAAGGTTGCCCTCTCTCACCTCTTTTATTCAATATAGTACTGGAGGTACTCGCCATAGCAATCAGAGAAGAAAAGGACATTAAGGGCACCCAGATAGGCAAGGAAGAAATCAAGCTATCATTATTTGCAGATGACATGATATTATACCTAGAGAACCCTAAACTCTCGACCCAAAAACTGTTAGAAACAATAGATAGGTATAGTAGAGTGGCAGGGTACAAAGTCAATACCCAAAAAGTCGGTGGCTTTCCTATACACAAATAACGAAAGAGAAGAAAGGGATATTAAGAAATCGATTCCATTCACAATTGTGCCACAGAAAATCAAATACCTAGGAATCAGCTTAACCAAGTGTGTAAAGGACCTTTACAAAGAGAACTACAAGACACTGCTTCAAGAAATAAAAGAGGACACGAGGAAATGGAAACACATTCCCTGCTCCTGGATGGGGGAGAATTAACATTGTCAAGATGGTAATACTCCCTAGAGCTTTGTACAGATTCAATGCGGTTCCTATAAGGATTCCCATGACATTCTTTAAAGAAATTGACCAAACACTTCTGAAATTCGTATGGAATAACAAACCCCCACGGATAGCTAAAGCAATCCTTGGGAAGAAGAAGATGGGAGGCATCACCTTTCCCAACCTCAAACTGTACTACAAAGCAGCAGTAATTAAAACAGCGTGGTACTGGAATAAAAACAGACCGGTGGACCTATGGAATAGAGTTGAGTATCCTGACACCCACCCTCAAAGACATGATCAGTTAATCTTTGATAAAGGTGCAAAGAGTCCAAACTGGAGTAAGGAAAGCCTCTTCAACAAGTGGTGCTGGGAAAACTGGACAGCTACATGTAAAAAAATGAATTTGGACCTGTGTCTAACACCTTGCACAAAAATCAGATCAAAATGGATTAAAGATCTCAATGTCAGACCTGAATCCATAAAGTACGTTGAAGAAAATATAGGAAAAACCCCTCCACGACATCGATGCTAAAGACATCTTCAAAGGTGAAACACCATTAACAAAGCAACTAGAAGAAAATATAAATATATGGGACTACATGAAACTGAAGAGCTTCTGCACCTCGAAAAGAAACAGTGACCAAGATAGAAAGACAGTCGACAGAATGGGAAAGAATATTCACCCAATACCCATCTGATAAGGGGTTAATATCCAGGATATATCAGGCACTGGTACAAATACATAAGAAAAAAACAGCCAACCCCATTAGAAAATGGGGAGAGGAGATGAACAGAAACTTTGACAAGGAAGAAATCCGAATGGCCAAAAGGCATATGAGAAAATGCTCATCATCACTAATCATCAGAGAGATGCAAATCAAAACAACAATGAGATATCACCTCACACCACAGAGAATGGCCCATATCCAAAAGGGTAAAAGCAACAAGTGCTGGCGTGGATGTGGGGAAAAGGGGACTCTCATACACTGTTGGTGGGAATGTCGACTTGTACAACCTTTCTGGAAAACAATATGGACATTCCTCCAAAGACTAGAAATTGAGCTCCCCTTTGACCCAGCCATACCGCTCTTGGGAATATACCCTGGAAAGCCAAAAACACACAGTGGAAACACAATCCCGCACTTTTATTTTCATAGCAGCACTATTCACAATAGCCAGAACCTGGAAACAACCAGTATGCCCGAGAACTGATGACTGGATAAAGAAACTGTAGTACATCTACACAATGGAATACTATGCAGCTGTCGGGAAAAAATGAAGTTATGAAATTTTGCTATAAATGGATGGATATGGAAAGAATCATGTTGAGTGAAATTAGTCAGAAGGAAAGAGAGAGACATAGAATGACTGCATTTATTTGCATGACATAAATATACTAGGTGATCTTACCGAAAGTGGAAATTACCACAAGCGTGTGGGAGTCAGAGGTTAGTTTAGATAGAGAAGGGAACATGTGTGAATAAATGTCTAAAGTTCTGATGCTAACATAGAACTGAGCATTAAATACAGACAAAAAATGCAAATGATGGCTTCTAAGTGTACGTAGTGCAACCCACAATGTGTGGGAGAAGGAGGAGAGAGAGAGGGAGAGGAGAGGAGATAAAGAACCTGCCATTTAGGCAGGATGGGGGTGGGGGAGGGAATTGGGGACATGGGTGGTGGCTGGGGGGCACTGGTGGAGGGCGGGTGCTGGAACACTGTGTGACCGAAACCCCCAAGCGTGAACAGCATTGTAATTGTATATCTCACGGTGGTATAATAAAATGTTAAAAAAAAGATATAAGATCTGCTATAAAAATTTATATTTTTATAAAAATTATGAAATGTTATATTATAAACTATAATCTGGGTGTATATGCCCACTAAGAGATAATGGGATTGCAAAATTATATAAACTAAAATTACAAATTAATCTTAAATGATATTTTAATTTAAAATTCTAATACCCTCAATTCTATCCAAATCCTAACTTACTATACAAGTGTTGTATGTCACTTGTTTTCCCATTGTTCATTGATTTGCTCGAGCGGGTGCCAGTAATGTCTCCATTCGTTGGGAATGAGGTCTATTTTTGTTACTGTTTTTAGCATATGAAATACACCATGGATAGCTTGCCAGGCTCTGCCATGGCTCTGGTTCATCCCAGGGGCCCAGTCTTTTTTTCCAAATTTTATTATGCCACTATGAGATATAAAATTGCAATTACATGTTAGGGTTTCACTCAAGCAGTGTCTATACCCATTTATAGGAAATTTCCACGTATAGTCATCATTTATAGGCATCCATTTATAGGCAATTTTCACCCTTTTTCCAAATACATGTTAAAATGGTAACTGTATGGCATAATTTTAATAAATTTCAGTGGCAACTTATAATAAAATTCAACGTAAACAATGCATATTTTTTCCTCCAGCTGTATCCATGTTTAATGACCTCTATTCAGAATTCATGGAAAATAAATTGTCAAACATAGAGAAGTGGGTATGCTTTTAGTCAAATTATAGTTTGCTACACCAGAAAAGTAAGTTTAAAAATGATTTGCTTTTCAGTTCCTTCTAGCAATTTTCTACATCTGAGGATCATCTTAATACATGTGCTTGTACATCTATACTTTTGATGCAGTATTGGACAGGGGAGATAACACAAAGGTCTGCTGTGCATGCTCTTCATAAAAGAGGATCAGGTTCAGACCCTGGCACAACATGATCATGCAGGCACCAGTAGGAATCACCCCCAAGCATCGAGGAAGTCTTGCCTCGTGTGTAGAAGTTTTTGGTGTGTTCCACCCTCAGAATTGTGGCAACATTTATTTGAAAGATAGTCTTGATCACTTCACTTGATCACTCGAATCCCTTTATTCATCGATTTGCTCGAGCAGGCGCCAGTAACATTTCCATTGGACCCTATCACGTGCCAGTGTAGCCCAATGGCATCTGGATTCAGGAATATGAAGAGCCTCAAACCGTTCCTTCAGGGTCTTGACAAGGAAGTCTGACCATCTTGTAGGTGGGCAGCCACGTGATCTTTGACATCCTGTGGGATCCAGTCGGTAAGGGCTCTAGTCCAGCGGTTGTCTCCAGATCGCATTACATGTCCAGCCCATCTTATTTTCGATGCCTTGGCATACGAGACAGCATCCCTGATTCTGGAAAAGCGACGGAGGTCAGAACTCCAGTTTCCTTCTCTCACTTGAGTGAGGCGTGATATTCCAAGCATAGCTCTTTAGATTCTTCTCTGGGAGACCGGAATAGCATTCACATCCTGCTTTCGTAGGGCCCAGATCTCTGAGGCGTATGTTAATGCAGGAAGAACGGTGGAGTCAAAGAGATGTGCCCGAGCCAGAGTTTCTTTGTCCTTTTAGCTATTTCTTCGATGCCTTTGAAGGCATTCCATGCCGTTCTTTTCCTCCTGCGCAGCTCAGGTTTTAGGCCATTCATCATGTTGATTTCTCAACCTAGGTACACATAACTGCTGCAGTCTAAAATCAAATGGCTTACCTTAGAATTCATATTTTCCTAATGACTCTTTGAATAACATCAGGTGTGAGTTATTCTATTTACTATATCCCATGTATTTATTTGCACAATAGAGATAATAGTTCTGTTAACATTTTATAGATAATGAAGTATAATGGAGAGAACTGAGAAAAAAATACCTGAAACTTGATAAGCTCCAAATAATTGTTTGCTATAATTATTTCTTTATTTGATCCATAATAATGAGAAATAATTAAATGATTATGAAAACAGAAAATGATGATTGTTAAAATCCCATTTAAAATCACAATTGGATATTTGAAGTGAGACATTCTGACAAAAGCAAATAATTTTCTTAATTCTCCTTGAACAATAACTCCATGGGCCTATTTAATTTTTTGTGTTCAGTTATTATCGTTGATCAATTCAAATGCATATGTATGGAGTATTGCCTATGTTCCTGAGAAGATGGAATCTAAAAAGGAATCTTCCATTCCCAAAAAAAGTTAATGTTGTAAAGAAATATTGACACATAACCAGATTACACAAAACTTATCCCTCTACCTCACAGGCTTACTTAGAAATGTGTTAAAAAACAGTCTGATAAAATAGAGAAAATAGTTAAATGATTTTATTTTTTATGTTTTTATGAAAAAACTACTTACAGAGATATTTGTTGTAGATGTGAGAAAATGATTGCAAAAAATGTATGTGGGTTCACAACACACATACATTTCAATAATATAGCATTTTAATTTTACTCTCTTATACTGTTTCAATAAAATAATGAACAAAGTTTTACTTCAATTTGTATCTCAGTGAAACAGGTGAGGAAAATTGTCCCCAGAACAGAAAAGTACAGAATATAGAACTGAAATTATGAGCATTGCATTTATAACACTCTTGCTATTTACTTTATTCCCCACAGGATTGTAAATGAGACCTGTCTGGTACAGATCTTGTGTATTTATATCCCTCCCTAGAGCGGACAATATTTCTAGGCTTTCCCTGATAAGAATATCAAAGGCAATAGCATTGTAGAAGGTGTAAAGGTAAATAAAGTAAAACTCTATTTAGAAGGGGAAACTTAAAGAACAATAAAACATTGAATGTGCAATTATTTTGTTTATTTGCTTGGGGACCATATTCAGCAAAGCTTGGGGCTTCTGATTCTGTGCTCAGGGGTTCCTCCTGTTGGGCTCAGGGATCATATAGGGTGCTGAGGATTGAAATGCTAACCACTATATTATTGTTTCAGCTACAAAACATGCAATTATCTTAATATAAGATTTATTGGAATATTTATATGTGGAACATTCAAATCATAGTCCTGTTTTGTTTTATTATCAGTATCATCACTGATAATAATAATAATTATAATAGTACTATATAAGATTAGGAGAAAACAATTAGGTATCATGACAGATAAAAATTACAGACATTCGACAGGTGTGTGTCGAATGGTGTGTGATCCTTGCGGCCTCTGCAGACCCAATCAGCCCCAGGGAACAGGCCAGAACCCTACAACCACATCCTAAAACTCAAAACCGC
>JAJIBD010014735.1:0-34700 GCA_021461705.1 Cryptotis parvus | reverse complement strand
GTCCAGTCCCACTGGAACAGTAGCACTTGGGTTTCCTGCCTTCCTGCTCTCTCCTGTAATCTGCCTTTCTCAGAGCCACCAGCAAAGCCTCGGCCTTTTTTTTGTTCTTTGCCTTCTGGGCCCAAGCTTCCTTCTTCCTCTCAGGAATAATAGAGCTTGTTGGCCAGCTCAAGAAGGGGCCTATAGTTTCCTTAGGGCCATTTGGGACCTTCTGGAGTTTCTTTCTAATGTCAAGGGCAGCCTGGGGAGATAAACTTGTCCTGCAGAATCAGCTTGCCCTCATAGCTGTCAGGGTCTAGGTTTGTGAACTTCACTAGCGCTCCCCTCAGTCGTTCAAGTAAAACTGTGGGGGTCTCATCAGGTTCCTGTTTAATGAGGGCCACTTGGCTGTAATTGAGAGGTTTGGCTCTGACCTTCCTTAGCCCTTCCGTTATACACTGAAAAAAATTGGTCGAATTTCCATTGTCCCTCTCCGGTGTTGTGTGACCAATTAGGGTCCGAGAGAGGGACTGCTTGGCCTCTTTTAGGGAAATCAACTGGTTCCCCAGTTCCTGAGTCCTCTATCTCACGTTCCCTTGACCCTCCTGCTCCTGTCTCTGAAGAACTTGCCTCTGCCTGGGGCTGAACCTGAGTTCTTCTCTCCTCCTACTCGTGTCCCCGAGGCCTGGCGTCTTCCCTTATATAGGAGGTTTCCCTGGCCAATACCTCGTCCCCATAGTGAATCGCAGCTGCCAGAACTGAGTCCTTCAGAGCAGCAATGAGTGTTTGCCTCAGGATAAGCATCACATCCCTGCAGGTGAGATCCAAACCCAAACTCACAGATGACAGCTCCTCTATGTATTTATCAAGGTCGTCCTGTAGCTTCCCAGGTTCCTCTTAATCAGTTTTAGGGTCTTGGAAGGAAGAGGGTTTATAAACCTTAGCAGAATTTCCCCAAATCATTAGGGAGGGGAGTTCATAAAATGGAAGGAACCAGGGAGGAGGTTGCTGCACTATAGTTCGAGAGAGAGAGGAAGTGGGTGGCTCGGCTGCCCTGAAAGCCAGCTCAGGCAGAGGGGCGCTGGGTGAAGACACAGCTTCAGGATCAGGAGCAGAGCAGGCAGTTAGAGAGGCAGAGGGAAGTGGCGCAGAGGGGAGTGCTGCCAATACACTCCCCAGACTCCTGCAGGGTTAATGCTGGCCGCTGGGCTGGCCGAGAACTAGGAGGAGCTGGAGTTTCCCTTCTCTTCTGGGAAACTTGTCTCCTGCTAGATAGGGAGGAGGAAAGGGGAGGCTCAGAAAGGCTTTCTCCCCTCTGTCCCCCTGCAGTAAAGGGGATAAGTCGGCCTTATGTAAGTAATCCGCTTCAAGAACCCTTTCATATAGCACAGCTAGGGTAGCAGGGTCCAACAGACAAAGGTCAGGGCGTTTGTGCAACTCCCAAAACAACTTGACATAGGGAAATTTCTGGTCCATTTCCCCATATGTTGATAAAACAGGTCTAGCTGACAAAGAGTAGTATAATTGATACTTCCTTCCTCTGGCTATTTTTCACCACCATCCAAAGGATACCCGGGCCATGCCTTTGTGCAGAAAAATATCAGTCTGTCCTTTTGAGAGTTTCAGGATCTAATGCTTGCCAGTTTTTATGAATGCACTCTAAAGGAGTGACTCTGGAGATGGTGTTCCCTATCTGTAGAAATAAGAGGATTCCTGAGCATCCCCAGGGTCCCTATTTACTACCTGATGTGGGGGGGAAGAGAGCATCCCCCTTCCGCTTACAGGTTCGAACCTTGCAACATGGGGTCGAGGCTGGACTTAGCTGCCCCTTACAGATGAGGCTTGCCCCTCCACAAATACCCTGTGTCACAACAAGGCCAAACCAGCATCAGGAAGCCAGGCAAAAATGTCATAGTGCTTCCTGCATACAGAGATTCTAGTTGGGAGAGAAGGACCACTGCACTTGGCTCTAGGTGTCAAACCTTGCTGAGCACCCAAGGAGCTCTGGGTGCCAGAAACAGATCGGATCCTGAGCTGATGTAAGTGGGTGTCAGCCTCCAAGTAGATGGGGCAGTATGTAGATACCTAGGTTTCAGCCATTCCCTGATGCCTAGTGCTCCGAACAAAAGACTTGTGAAAAGCTTGTGGAGGATGTGGAGATTAAGGTGGCTGGATATGAGTGGCCTAGTGCTGAGGGTGGGAGGGAGGTTGGATTCCTACCTCTCTAGCCCTTATAACAGAGGCTCACACGCCTTCAGTAACCTGGCCTGTCCTGCAGTCCCTTCCACTTTCTCACTACAGCTGTTTCTGTGGCACAAGTAACATCAGGGGAGTGTAGGCTGTGCTGTCCCAAGTGGGTCCCAGTGGTGCCCACTTCTGGACCATCTCCCAGCGAAGCAAGCTTTGTCAGGGTCAGTCCCAAAGAAAATAGGATCCCACCAAGAGGAGAGTCTAGGGGTTCTGAGTTCTTGTGAGACCAGAGGATAGAGAGCAAGAAGAGGATATCTTGGGGTTCACGCTAGAGCACTAGATGCGAGTCTCTAAGCAGAGGTGAGGCCTTGGCAGGGCACTTACGCTGCAGTTAGGGCATGCACTCCTTTCTGGTCACTGGGACAGAAGGAAGAGCAGAGACAGGACTTGGGGTTGCCAGAAAAGGAACCCGACTCCTTAAACTGCGATATTCCACTCTCCAGAGGAAAGTGGCGAACACAGAGAAGGGAAGCCAGACAGACATTTCATCCAACTTAAGAACAGCCACACAGTGGGGCAGCCACGTGATCTTTTGACATCCCGTGGGATCCAGTCGGTAATGGCTCTAGTCCAGCGGTTGTCTCCAAATCGCATTACATGTCCAGCCCATCTGATTTTCGATGCTTTGGCAAACGAGACAGCATCCCTGATTCTGGAATACCGACGGAGGTCAGAACTCTGGATTCCTTCCCTCACTTGAGTGAGGCGTGATATTCCAAGCATAGCTCTTTCCATTCCTCTCTGGGAGAACCCGAATAGCATTCTCATCCTGCTTTCGTAGGGCCCAGGTCTCTGAGGCGTATGTTAATGCAGGGAGAACGGTGAGTCAAAGAGATGTGCCCGAGCCGGAGGTTCTTTGTCCTTTTAGCTATTTCTTCGATGCCTTTGAAGGCATTCCATGCCGCTCTCTTCCTCCCTGCGCAGCTCAGGTTTTAGGTCGTTCATCATGTTGATTTCTCGACCTAGGTACACATAACTGCTGCATTCAGAGATGTCTGTTCCATTGAGAGTGAATGGGGCCTCTGGAACTAGTTCATTTTTCATAAACATAGTTTTCTTTAGATTCAGCTGTAGACCTATCTTTCCACATTCTCGGTCGAAGTCAGCCAGCATTTGTGCCGCTTGGCTAACATTTGGTGATATTAGAACAATGTCATCAGTGAAGCGGAGGTGGTGTAGTTGCCGACCATCTATCTTCACTCCCATTCCTTCCCATTCTAATTGTTGCATGATGTTCTCGAGGGTGGCGCTGAAGAGTTTTGGTGAAATGGTATCACCCTGTGAACCCCTCTTTTGACATTAATGATCACTTCTTTGTAGAATGGTGAGATCCTGGTGGTGAATCCGTAATACAGCTCACGAAGGATCTTGATGTATTGGGTTTGAACACCCTGTTTGGCTAGGGCTTCGATGACTGCTTCAGTCTCCACAGAATCAAAGGCTTTCTATAAATCAATGAACGTGAGACAGAGCAGCATCTTGTACTCCCTGCAAACCTCAATGAGATTGGTTACTGTGTGGATATGGTCGATTGTGCTGAATCCTTTTCGGAAGCCTGCATGCTTGCATGATTGTCCTTCATCTAGTGTTCTGCTAATCCTGTTCAGGATGACTCATGTAAACAGCTTGTAGATGACAAACAACAGGCAGATGGGGCGATAGTTGCCGATGTCGTGAATGTCTCCCTTCTTGAACAGTAGAACTGTCCTGCTGGTTTTCCATTGGGAGGGCACCTTGCATTCGGACAGGTAGCATGTGAAGAGCCGAGCTAGTGTATTGATGAGTACCAACGGCAGATTCTTCAGGTGTTCGGGTCTGACTTTGTCTGGGCCTGGTGCCGTACCCTGCATTTACCGACGAGATGGCATGTCGGATTTCAGAAGGGAGAACGTTGGGAATGACATATCCATCCTGTGGAATTTGGTATGTGGGCAGGTGGATGTGGCTATCAAAGAGATTTGAGTAGAAGTCCTGGATAATATTCTCCATTGCCTTTCTGGAAGATGTGATAGATCCATCAGGGCGTCGGAGGGCAGTCATCTTGGTCTTATAGTTGGCGAAGGACAGGCAGGTGGTGCGAATGCTTTTCCTGGCTTCTGCTGCATCTTCCAGTATTTCTGCTCTTCTCTCTTTGAGGTCTTCTTTTATCGCTTCTCTGCACCGTTTAGCAAGTTTGGACATTAGCATTTGGTCTCCTGAGGCTCGCGCCTTGCCACGTTGGCGAATGAGCTCAAGAGTTTCTGAAGACAAAGCGTCCTTTTGTGTCTTTCTCTCTCTCAGCATTCTTCGCACAATCATGGAGGTGCTGAACCAGTCGGTTATATTCTTCATCGATGTTGTCAATGATGGTATCTTCCCATGTTGCTGCAATGGTGCCAAAGAGTTCCCAGTTGGTGGTTGTTTTGAGAGTTCTCTTCTTAAACTTTGCAGCCTTCTCCCCATTGCGGGAAGTAGAATTTTGCACAAAGGAGACGGGTGGTCCAATCTTGTTTGGAATTTGGGGACGACAGCTACATCGGTCAGACAAAACCGTCGATCGAAGACGATGTGGTCAATTTCATTGTGGAACTGTCCGCCAGGAGATTCCCATGTCCAACGTTCGCTTCAGCCTTCTGGAACTGTGAGTTCCCATGAATGGTCTTGGTGGACATGATGAACTCAGATAGTCTCTCACCCTGTTCATTCCATTCTAGGCCATGGGTCCCGATTTGGAGTTCTTCAGCCAATCTTCTTGGTCCTATCTTGGCATTAAAATCACCGACTATGATCTTGTAGAAGGTGTGATATTTTTTTATAGAACTCCTCCAATTCCATGTAAAAGTTCTCAATTTCATCTTCTTTGTATGTGGATGTTGGTGCGTAGACAATGAAGATAGAAATTGCTGGCAGTGGGCCACATCTCTTTAAGTGTAATCATCCTATCCGGTTTGTTAGGCATTCAAATTAATCAATGTTGACGGCCATGTCCTTGTTGACAAGGACACCAATGCCACCGACGCCTCTTTCGTCACATGTTCCAAGGAACAATTCTTCTCCGGTGTCAAATACAGCATGATGGAACTGATGCCTCCTCGTCTCAGTCAGACCAATGATGTCATACTTGATCTTTTGCACTTGCAGCATCAGATCCTCAATATATGCTTCCGATGCCAGCGTACATGCATTGAAAGTACAGACAGTCATTTTAGTCCTTCTTCATTTTGGCAGCCTAGGATGGCCATGAAATTTTATCAGGCACTGCTTGTTCACCTTTCTTACTGCTGCCGTAATAAGGGCTCTTTTGGGGTCAGGAAAATAAACATTTCTGTTACTGGATTTGGCATATCGAACACGCATCGGACAGCTTGCCAGGCTCTGCCATGCGGGCACTATATTCTCATTACTTTGTGGGGCTCTCTCAGAGGGGTGGGTAGAATATTTACGGTAATTTGGAGGTAAATTGTGTGGCCACTGTGCAGCCGCCGCAATGTGGAAAGCTGGTTTCTGCTCTGCCGGGTGTACCTGTGTCTTAGGCTCAAGCATTCCTGGGCTTGAAATACTCTCCTCTGAAGGGCAGGTCTCTGCGTGGGGGGGTCCTTGTAGGCTGGGTTTCTGACAAGCCAGGCTGGAGACTGGATTAATCTGCGCTGGGTGGAGATCTTACCAGCTGCGGAGTGTGGATTGTGAAGATCGCTGCCAGCAAGGTGTGGGGGGTTTCTCTGGGCTCCTCCGAGGCTCCATCGGGATGGTGGACTTGGGTCAGAAGTTGCTCTTGTGGTCCATGGAATGCAGGGGGTTCAACGGAGAAAGCTGGTTTCTGCTCTGCCTGGTGTACTTGTGTCCAGGTTCTTCAATATTTTCAAGAATGAAAATATTGAATAATAAAGATGCTCAGACTCAGAATTAGAAAGTAGAAAAGTTTATTGGAAAATAGAGGAGAGAGGAGAGGAAATCCCTTTGCGGGGAGGATCTTAGTATAAGACTAAGTTAAAAGTAAGGGATTTTGTGTAAGCCCTTTGAAAGGCTCTCTGTGGATTTATCAACTAACCAGTGGTATAGAGGATGCAAAGAAGTTACAGGTAAAGGCTCTTCCTGTAGACACTTTTAGATGGAAAATGGGATCTTTACATTTCTAAGACATGGGTATTACAGAAGATTACCAGTGTGCCTTCCTCCCATTTGTCTCTCCTCCCCATTTGTCTCAGGCTTTGTGGGCTTCCTGTGAGCCTAAGATCCAAGGGAGAATTTTATGGGCCTGCAAAAATGCTGGAATGTTAAGAAAGGATCTTGGGGATGAAGTATGTGTTAGGGAGATGGGGGAGAGATGAAGCATCTGGCAAGAAGAAACTGGCTTCCTCTCCCATGGGCAAGGGGAAACTGAGGCTTCCTCTTCCACTCATACTTGGGTTGAGATATTCCCTTGTTGTAAGGGGACTCTCCATGTTGTAGAGTTTGGGTAACACCTCTGACCTCTGCTTACCGTTCCTCTGTTAGTCCTCTCAGGCCATGACAACCAAGTATGTCTCCAGAAAGGTCCAATTTCCCTGGGAACAAACTCACCCTCTTCCCTCCATTGACAACCACCCTGCTAGCATTTGCTATCTTATTGTGGGTATTTTCTTTTACATTAGGAATAACAATGTTACAGCCAACAGTTTTGAGGATGAGCTGCTGTGTGGGAGAAATAAATCTATTTCTGTTCTCTGAGGCTATAAGCCTAATGGAGATTCTGTTTCTCATTTCCTGAGGACAAGTGTAGTCTTGGTGTATATTTTGAGGCATAGTTAGTGCTCCCATGAAGAGGAAATGAAGCATAGCTAAAAGGAATTATAGTACTGCAGGCTGCTGAGAACAAATTGTGCATAAGGATGTGGGATTTTCTAGCATAAAGTCAGTGAGGCAAACTTCTTCCAAGGGCCAATCTCAGAGTCACATAGCATCGGACTATGCTGTGGGAAGATGATAAATAGAAATCTACAAAGTCCCAAATAACCATCTCTGAGATAACAAATTAGCAAGATGGAATAGTTGTAGCATAACAAATTTTGTCATATTTTGCAAGTGTAGTTTTGATAAAGGGGCTAAACAAGGGTGGTTTGGCCAAGATCGTGCCCATTTGATTTCTTCTCTCTCACTGCTGTATCTCAGTATCTCTCCTCCCCTACTGGGGTTTCCGATACCTGTCCCTAAAGCCAGGGTTCCCTGCTCCTCCACTTTCCTTGTCATGCTTCTATGAAGGCATCTAACTCAAAAACATCTGCTAAGATTTCAGTGAATAGCAGTCCCTTTCCCAACTAGTACACTCCTTGAAACACACTAGTTAACGCATGGAAGTGAGTTGTTGGTATAATCAATTTGTTTTCAGAGCAGAACAATAATTACAGTAAACCTGAAAAGAACCAGCTTGGAAAAAAATTACTTCTCTGATTCATATTCAAAGTCTGGGGTGTTTTTTTTTTTTTTTATTATACCACTGTTCAGGACTCCTAAGGGCCGCTGCATCTGCTCTGGATTGCCTCCGAAAATCACTCCAGATAAGGGGTAGTCTAAATGTGGCAGTTTATCCGACCATGTTGCTGTGCTAGCTGGTATAAATATTCTCCCATGCTATCACAATCATCGGGACTAGCTAGATCTTACCAGCATATTAGCCTGGCCACGTAAGGACACCTAAGTAATTAGACCAGAGAGAAATGCTGTTTGCTTCCAAACAAACAAGCTGGCTCCCTGATAAAATATAAAACTACAATGAAGTAGAGGAGACTTGTGGAAGGCTTGGAGAAATATTTAACTGGCATTGGTGTTGATCTTTGGTACAGTGACAGCCATCTCAGAACCCCCTTCTCTACATTCAAAGGCCTCCCTGCTCAAACATTAGCACAGTAAAGGCCCTAGGTGAGATGCAGGGAGGGACTACCTGAGGGCTTGGACCCTCCTGCTTTCCATAACAATGGGAGGGGAAGGTCTGAGTTGCGGGGGTATAAACTAGCGGTTCCGCCCCCGGGCTTCTTCTTCCCGGTGGGATCTCGCCTTGTGAGCTTTATTCCCCTTGGAAGTTTCACTGGTGTCGCCATCGGCCTCACGTGGCTGGGGTTCTAGCCTGGATCCTAAGCATCGGGTTTTCCTTTTCTGATTTGTATGCCTGAACCTGTGATAAGTAAAGCTTTTAAAACCTCCGGATCTGAGTGTTCATCCATTCCCCGGCCGGAGGTGAGGGAACTCGCTCCGGCACTTCGGGACCCGCGGGCGCCGACATACCACAGTGAGATATACAGTTACAAAGATGTTCATGTTTGGGTTTCAGTTATACGTGTTCCAGCACACATCCCTCCACCAGTGACCATTTCCCACCACCAATGTCTCCTGATTCCCTCCCTCCCCAGCCTGTGTCTATGGCAGGCACTTTGCCTCTTCTCTCTCTCTCTCTCTCTCTTTCTCTCTCTCTCTCTCTCTCACACATCGTGGTTTGCAATACATACATTTAGAGGTTATCATGTATATCCTTTTGCCTGCATTTAATGCTCTGTTCTAGGCTGGTATTATCATTTTCAATAATTATTAGTACACTGTTCCTCTTCTCCGTCTTACCAAACTTCTGACTCCCATACATTTGCATAGATTAGGCTGGGGTGTTTTCAAAGGAGGAGCACGTACTTCCCAGAGTGTTAGACTGATTCTAAAACTATGACTAACATTTACCTCTAAATTCACACACACACACACACACACACACACACACACACACACACACACAATAGGAGATTCATTTTTAAATGATAACGCTTTTTAAATCCAACTATTTTATCTGATTAAAGATGTCGTTTGAATCTCTTGTCAATCTTATTTATTGATAAGATGTCAATAAACATGTCTTCTAGAACAAACATCTAGAAGGATGAATATTTTCAGTCTTTCTCTAAGAACTGTTGTCACCAGAATTTATAATATTAAGCAATTGAGGTGGGAAATTAGGGACTTTGGTGGTGTGGTAAGGGCACATTGTTGGTGGGACTGGTGTTGAATGGTGAATAGCTGAAACAACTATATTGTGAACAGCTTTGTAAATCCGTGTTTAAATAACATTTAAAAAGTCATTGGATACATTTGCTACTTCACAGAAGTGGAGCAACTTTCTTTAAATGCATTTTGAAATTTAATTCTCAGTAGGCTGTAAATAAAATCTTTTACAAAGAAACTATTGTGTTTTATTTTCATATTTTATTTTTCTCTGAAATTACCTTAATCAAATCATAAATACCATGCTATATTAAAACAAGACTAGTGAACTTGATGAGCAAGGATTCATTTCTTAAATGTTTCCATATTTTGCCCTTCTTTCTCCTCTTGATATTTTTATAACCCGTAGAATTTGTAAATACTGCAATCACCATATACTCTTTTTTTCCACTGACAGTATGGGAAAAAGAAAAGGAATTTAACTGAGTATAATTTGGGCTACAACTGGAAAATGAAAGATTGGCATTCAAAACTGGCATTGTCACTTTTTTAAGTGCTTTAATTCCAAAAAGTTTAATTAAAGAGTTTGACAACCTATTCTCTCAAAACACTAATGTAGCAGTGCACATCAGCCCAATTTAGAAGACGGGGAAAGTGAAAGGGAGAGATGATGGTCATCCATGCACTTGGGCTGGGGAGGACAGACTGTTCTTCCTTGAGCATGGCGATATCTACCTCTCTGCCTAACTCACCAATCAAAGTATTCCCAGGAGAGGTGACTTAGGAGAACTGGCGAGAAGAGAGGCTACAGACGCAAGAAGAAAATGGGTCCCTTTCTCTATATCTACCTCTGTCACCCTGGGAATCAGCTGGGGAAGTCTAGGAGGGATAAAGTCTGTAAAGGGCCCCTGTGATGTAGGCAGGCAGACAGGGGTCTCCAAGGCAATGAAGTTTCACCTTAAGGCTATCCAGATTTACCTGTTTGGAAACTGGAACCAAGACTTGATAAGACCCTCAGTAGACCCTAAGAAATCTGAATCAGCCTGTCTCAACCCAGCCCCTAATCTGGTTACATTCCAGGACAGAAGATCCAGCAGAACAGAGGTCTAGAAAAGGAGATTTTCAAAGAAGATCACTCCCAAAGTCTGCTCCCCTTGGCAACGGCCCAAGCAACCAAGGTTGAAGTCCCATATGGGAGTAACTTGGGGAGAAATCTATAAAAGGCCGTCCTGACCAAAGGAGTGTGCACGCATGCTGCCTGGACACACATGCTGCCTGAGCCCACGTGGCCCAGCACATGTGGTGCCCAAGCACATGTGTCACCCACATCTCCCCTCTTGAGATGTGTACTCTCACTTTCCCTCCTCCTTCTCTTTCCTAAAACCTCCTTAATAAAACCTGTTTTACTTTCCTGCTCATAGACTCCTGAAAATTCTTTTTCTGTAAGGAAGACAAGAACCTGAAGAAACCCTGGGTAAGGCCTAGGGATGACTTCACTTTTATCAGCCCTAAGCCTTCCCAGCAGGTCTTGGCGGCAGAGGTGGCTGGGGAGAAAGCCACCATCTCTCTCCCTTCTGGTCTCACATAAGCCACCTGTGAGGCCCTCCGGCATCACCTGCACAGCCCAGAGTTCACATCCCACCAGTGCCACTGGGCAGCCGAGCTGCACCTGACACACCCTTGCTCTGGATGGTGTGGGAATTCATCCCTGTCACCTGATTTCTTGGGGCGCCGTGGTCACAGGCTGGAGGGAAGAATTGCATTTTGCCTAAAAAAGAAATTCAGTCCTAGACCTTACTCTGGCTTTTTTGGTGTCTGTCATCTTTCCCTCACAAAAAAGAATTTCAGGAAACAGTGTAATAAATATATTGGGAAGTAAAGGGAGGTAAGGGCAGTGACAAGGTACAAAACATGCTCAAAAGAGAACATGGGGCCTGAGCCATAGTCCAGCTGGTAGGCTGTTTGCCTTGCATGTGCCAACCCAGGTTTGATCCTCAGCTGGTATCACTTATGGTACCCCATGCAGTGCCAGGAGTAATCCCTGAGTGCAGAGCCAGGAGTAATCCCTGAGCATCACTGGGTGTGACCCAAAAAGAAAAAAAGAGAGAACATAGCTTCACTATAGAGTGGGAAGAACTTTGGAGGAAGGTTAGAAATAGCTGTTTTTCCATGCTTGCCTTTGGCCAAATTCTTTCACAAATAGGAGTTAATGGGTTCTTTCCTGGGATTAAGAATTGAGTTTTTGTGGTTCCCACAGCAGCCTTTGTCCCTACTCTCCTGTTACCTCTCCAATCAGGCAACCATCAGTCCTTGGGTCTAGAATTTTGCATCTCAATGGCCTTCAGGTCTCTTGAGATAGGTCCTTGTCTCAAAGGCCTCCATGCCTTCTGGCTGGTTCAGGTTTTAGATATGTCCAATATATATTACCAGGATCCCTCTATCTTTCTGCCTGCAGCAGAAGGCTTGCTCACCACTCAAAATTCTTCCTCTGCAAATTAATCATCAGGGTCAATAATATGTCTTTCATTCTAAAATATTTTCATATCAGTCCCTTTCTAAAATCTGAATGTGTTTTGCCAGCAATGTCAGAGTGTACATTTAACAGAGTGGAAAGCCACCGCACTCTGAAACAAAAACTGAAAAATCAGGGAGTCAGAGAGAAAGTACAGGTGGTAGAGCCATGCATGCAGCCAACCAGGATCCCCGGCAACCCATATGGTCCCCTAGCACCACCAGAAGTGATTCCTGAGTGCAGGGCCAGGATTAATCTCTGAGCATCACCAGGTGTGGCCACCAAACCAATATCAAACAGAACTATAAAGAACTATCACTTGATCACTTGACTTCCCATAGATCATCGATTTACTTGAGCGGACACCAGTAACATCTCAATATGTCCTGTCACATATGAGATAGCCCAAGGGCATCTGCCCACTCCAGGAATATAAAGAGCCTCAAACCATTCCATCAAGTCATGGGAATAAAGTCTAAAATTGTTACTGGTATTTGGCATGTCAAATATGACACAGATAGCTTGTCAGGCTCTGACGTGCGGGTGGGATATTCTTGTAGTCACCTCAAAACTCAAGCATTTATTGATGAACCACACTACCTCACAAGCCGGGCTTTGATCAGCTCTTCTGCTGGGTGGAGCTCTGAGGAGAGGGGAGTCCGGATGTGGAAAATGGCAGCCCTCCGTGGTGTGGTGGTTCCTCTGGCTTCTTGCAAGGCTCTGCTGGGGTGACTGGACAGGGCTAGAACCCGCCATGCCACCGAGATGAGAGAGAGAGAGAGAGAGAGAGCGCCATCCCTCCCATGATGAGAGAGAGAATATGAGAAAGAGAGTGAGCGAGAGAGTGTGCACACATGCATGAGAGAGCACACACACGTGAGAGAGTAAGGATACGACAGAGAGAGAGCATGCAAGAGAGCAGAGTGTGCAGGAGAGAGCAGAGAGTGCATGTGAGAGAGCGAGTGCATGAGAGAGCATGCATGTGAGAGAGAGCGCACGCAAGAGAGAATGTGTGTGCATGCAAGAGAGTAAAGCATGCACACGCACACGAGAGAAAGCAAGCGCATGAAAGAGAGAGCACGCGAGAGGGAGAGTGCATGCAACAGAGAGCTTGTGCGTGTAGAGAGCGCGCAAGAGAGAGCACGCGTGAGAGAGAGAGCACGTGGTGTGAGAGAGAGCATGAAAGAGCACTCACGTGAAAGAGTGACATAGTGCAACACACTAGACAGAAACTTTCACTCTCGTGAAAGTGTGTGAGAGAAAGTGCGTGAGAGAGTGAGAAAGCACGCATGTGTGTGAGAGAGCACAGCGCATGAGAGACAGCACACATGTGAGAGGGACCTCACGTGTGCGAGGAGTGTGCGCCCTTTCATGCACTCTCTCTTGTACACTGTCGCACATGCCCATTTTCTCTCACTCACGTGCATTCCTCACTCGCGTGCACTCTCACTCTTTTAGTATGCTCGCACTCTCTCACACCCGCTCACTCTCACACTCACGCTGTCTTTCTGTCTAGTGTGCTGCACTATGTCACTCTCGTGTGCGTTTTCTAACACCACTCTCATGCTCTCTCTTGCTCGCAATCTCTTGTGTGTGCAGCATCATTCGCTCATCGCACTCTCTCACTCTTGCTCGCGCTTTCTCTCTCACTCTCTCACGCTCTCTCTCACACATGCACGCTCTCACTCATGTGCTCTCTATTTCACACATGTGCACGCTCTTGCATATGCGCTTTCCCACATGCACACTGTCTCTCGTGCACATGCACGCTCTCTCGCAGCACACACTATCTCACTCTCACATGCTTTCTCGTGCGTGCTCTCTTGCACATGTGCTCTCTCTCTCTCAGTCTCTGTCGTGGCGCACTCTCTCTCATGCTCTCTATGTCACTGGTCACCCATTCTCTCTCACACGTGTGCTCTCTCTCCTGCACACGCTCTCTCTTGCGTGAGGCTTTCTTTCTTGCACACACACTATTGGGTGTGCTCTCCCTCGCCCACATGTGCTCTCCCTCACTCGCACTCCTTCTCTCTCACCCACGCATGCTCTCTCTCGTGCGTACTCTCTAGTGCATGTGCACTCTCTCTCATGTGTGAGCGATCTCTTGTGCTTGCGCTCTCTCTCACATGTGTGCTCTCAATCTCACATGTGCTCTCTCACACGTGTGCTGTCTCTCAGTCTAGTGCATTGCACTCTTTCACACTCGCTCACACGCTTTCTCTCTCTCTCTCACACTATCACGTGTGTGCTCTCTGTCTCGCACACACATTCTCTCTCATAAAGATCTATAAAGAAGCAGTGTCCTTTCTTGAAATCCATGGTATCTTAATATGAAGGAAATAAGGGATTTAAGGTATCTTGGGAACTTCAGCCTAATGTTACATTTCATCTCCTGTGTCAGGAGATAAGAGTCTTAGCCTGAAAATTGCGTAAGGTTATTCTTCTCTCATGGCTTCTCTCATGGCAAGGTAAGTTTAGCCTTTGGGGTAGTTTAGTAATAATATGTTAAATTGTGTGAATACTGTCTTCAGGTGCTGTGAGTTGCAGAAAAGAAGGCAAAGTAAATGGAAGAGGCAAGCTCTTGACTGATGGTACCCAGGAAACTTGCTCTGAAACTTGCTCTTTCACAACCTCTACCTTCCTCTTTCACACCCTCTCTCACACCCTCTACCCTGTCTTTGACACCCTCTTTCACACCCTCTACCCTGTCTCTCACACCCTCTACCTTCATGCCATCTACTTTCACGCCATCTACTTTACACCCTCTACTTCACTTTCTTTTACATCCTCTACCTTCACACCCTCGATGTTTCACACCCTCTACCTTCCTCTTTTTCACACCCTCCTTCACACCCTCTTCTTGACACCCTCTACTTTACACTCTTTCACATCCTCTATTTTACTTCTCACACCCTCTAATCTTTCTTTCATACCCTCTACTTCACACCACTACTTTACTTTCTATTTCACTTTCACACCCTCTTCTATGTCCACTTTCACACCCTCTACTCCACACCCTCATCTACTCTATTTTCACACCCTCTACCTTACTTTCTTTCACTCCCTCTACTTCAACCCTCTACTTTACCTTCACACCCTCTATTTTCACACTCTTTCACACCCCCTACCTTCCTCTCTTTCAAACCCTCTTCACACCCTCTTTTTTCACTACCCCTCTTTCACACCCTGTACCTTCCTCTTTTTCACACCCTGTATCTTCCTCTCTTCACACCCTCTATCACCCTCTTTCACACACTCTACCTTCCTCTCTTTCACACCCTCCACCTTCCTCTTTTTCACACCCTCTTTCACACCCTCTTCACACCCTCTTTTTCACTACCTCCTCTTTCACACCCTGTACCTTCCTCTTTTCACACCCTGTATCTTCCTCTCTTTCACGCCCTCTATCACCCTCTTTTACACCCTCTTTCACACCCCCTTCACACCCTCTTTTTTCAAGACCTTTCTCTTTTTCACAAAACCCTCTTTCACACCCTCTACCTTTTCACACCACCACCTCATTCTCAGCTTTCTAGAAACTTGGTCCCAGTTTCCTAGTTCCAGTTTTCTTCCAAAAATACCCCATTCCTGAGGAGACTGGCAAGGAATTTTCTTAATTTTCTAGGACAGAGGTCCCCATAAGGTTCCTCCTACTTTATAAATGTTTTTTGGTCACACCCAGCTATGTTCAGGGGCTACTTCTGTCTCTGCACTCAGGAATTACTCCTGGAAGTACTTGGGGGACCATTTGGATGCCTGGGATAGAAACCAGATTGCCTGCACGCAGGGCAAGCGCCCCTACCCACTGGACTATCAGGCTGTCCCCCTCACTTTTGACAACAAGACCCGAGCTTCCATTACCCACCTACATTCCTAAGAGGACTGCTAAAACAGACTGTATCACTGTATCACTGACCTCCCGTTGTTCATCGATTTGCTTGAGCTGGCACCAGTAACATCTCCATACGTCCTCTCCCAAGTAAGTGTAGCTCAGGGACATCTGCTTGCTTGAGGGACAAGAGGAGCCTCAAACCATTCTTCAGGTCATGGAGTTGAGTCCATAATTTTTACTGGATTTTACATAGCAAATAAAACACGGGTAGCTTGCCAGGCTCTCCCATGTAGGTGGTATACTCTCAGCAGAAGGCTCTCATCTGGGCATTTACTGATGAAACTTAAAAGGGAAAGATCAGGTTTTCTCTTGGGTGGAACTATGGGGTCTGGATGTTGAGAGTGACTGATCTAATGATGTGTGGTTTGCTCTCGTTTCTTGCTAGGCTGACTGGGATGACGGGTATCAGTTAGAACCTGCCTAGAATTGTATACAGTGTATATATGTGAAAGATCCTGGGAAGGGCCTGATCTAAAATCAGTACTATCTAAGATTGTTGCATGGCCACAGAGCAGCCACCCACCAACAGAGCTGTGGGTCTGGCGTGGGTCTCTCTTCTGGGGTAGCTGGCATGGAGGTGGAGGAAAGGGTGGAGGAGCCCAAATCTCCGCTCCAAGTCTGGCCAATATGGCCCCACCCCCACATGTGTGAGTGAACCCTTGGATCAATGTGGAACTGAGTCAGGGGCTGGCCAAGCCCCTTACTGGGAGGTCAGCTCCATGGGTTGCTTCCACGTGGGACAACAGACAAGACTCACAAATAACTTTTTTCCAATATCTTCCTATTTCTTTATAAATAATCTTCATAGTCAAGAGGGTTTAATGTCACTTTTGCAGTTATGTAATATTTCCTAATAAGATGTAAATTGTGCTACTGGTGATGAAATATATATCTGTCATTTACATAAGATATTGCTGATCAGAATTGAAATTTTAAAAAGAGCTCATTTTAGTTGTGACATGTTCTTTCTTATTTTTGCCTTTGACTTCTTATGCTAGAAATGTCAAATAAAAGGGATTGTACAAAGCTTATACATATTAAACTTGTATTTTCATGCTGAGATGTCAGGGATATTTACTTTCTGTGCTTCTGATGTAGGTGGGTTCCGTGGGTGGCTTATGTGAGGCCGGAAGGGGAGAGAGATGGTCACTTTCTCCCCAGCCACCTCTGCCTCCCAGGACCCTGTGGGCAGCTGAGGACTGATAAAGTCTGAGATGAGCACCTGCAAGGCATGGGCCTGGGCCCCACCAGCCCCAAGAGGTGGCCATCAAGTCACACCTGATGTCCGCTTGACCTCTAGGCATGGGAGTTGATCCCCACCACCCGAGACTTCTTGGGAAGCCATGGACTCAGGCTGGAGTGAGGAATTGCTCTTCGCAGCAAAGGAAAGTCAGTCCTAGGCCTTACCCAGGGTTGCCTCGGGGTTCTTGTCTTCCTCCTCGCAGAAAAAAGAATTTTCAGGAGTAAATGAGTAGTGAAGTAAAAACAGATTTTATTAAGGAGGTTTTTAGAATGGGGAAGGAGGGAGGGAAAGAGAGAGAGAGCACACATCTCAAGAGGGGAGATGTGGGCTGCTCAAAGGGAGAGTGAGCCCTGACTGATTTTCAAAGGGAACTTTTATCCCTTTGGGTCGGAATGTTCTGGAATCTTCTGCTGGGCCTCAAGGTTGATGGGGGGGTGGCTGAGGGCTGGGCAGAAGGAGGACCCAGTGTCCTCAGAGTCTGTTGTTGGTTAATGGGTCTTACCAGGTCTTCATTCCTGGTTCCAAAAGGTGACAGCCTAATGGCGATAGTTCACTGCCATGCAGGGCCCCCTCCTATCTGCCTGCCTACATCACTGCTGGTAAAGTCAAAAGAATACCAGATGTTGTCCAACCTGGAAATATGTCAAGCAGTGTGGATTCTTTCTCAAGAGACTGAATTTTGAAAGGCTAGAACTTTAACAAAACTTGCATCAATTCCAATGTAAGAACTTTTGGGTGTTCAGGATGGAAAAGGCTCTGGTGTTAAAAATCCCAGCTGCTCTACCAACCAAGCTATTCAAATGAAAAACACTAATTAAGATGATGATGATGATGATTTTAAAGATGATCAAAGAATCTATTCAGGCTGAAGTCAAGACTGAAGAGAACTATGAGGTCTCACATTCCAAAAGGTCCTTTAGTACAGACCGCAATTAATGTAAAATAAGGATTCGTAATCCTTTCCCAGGAAAAAGGAATGATGACCTTGCAAGGAGAACCCTATCAGATATCAGAACAAAGTAAATCTGTTCCCAGATTCAAAAGTTTATTGGGCATATTTTTATGCTAGTTATCATTTCAAGCACTGGGACACAGCACAGAAGGAAATAGTGAGGATTCCTGCTTTGTAGTACTCACATTTTCAGAACAGAAATGGATGTGATGGGATAAAGAATGGCAGCCTTCATTCCTGTACTAGATCTCCATAGAAATGAAGTAATGTGATCCATACTGAGGGTTCTTTCATTCATTATTATGTCTACAGAGTCATCAGTGATAGAAAAAAAAGAGTGTGCTTTTTTATTGCTGTGTATTTTCCTATTGAATAAAAAGCATGACATTTATGGGACAATTTTGAACATTTGGGTTATTTTCAGTGTGGGGTGTTAATAAATAAGGAGGCTGGCGCAAACATCTTTTTTGCTTCTCACTTGAATTTAAATAGTTATGGCTAGTGTGCATTTTTGGGGCTACTTTTTTTGAACTCCACCCCTGCAGACCAGCCTATCACAGCCAGGCCTGCACAGCCCTAGATGGCTGGGTGGTTCATCAATAAATGCTGGGTTTTGAGATGACTATAAGAGTATGCTAGCCGCACGGCAGAGCCTGGCAAGCTTCCCGTGTCATATTTGATATGCCAAATACTAGTAACAATTATAGACCTCATTCCCACGACCTGATGGTATGGTTTGAGGCTCTTTATGTTCCTGGAGCAAGCAGGTGCCCTTGGGCTCTACTTGCATGAGTCAGGACATATGGAGATGTTACTCGTGCCTGCTAGAGCAAATCGATGATGAACGGGAAGACAGTGATACAGTGATGCAGTGATACTTTTTTAAGCTAATAATGCTGAATACTTATCTGTATTATTGCTAAAATGTTCCATTTAAAATTAGCTTGGGTGGAAACGATAGTAGAGTGGGTAGGACACCTACCTTGCACACTGCCAACCCATGTTTGATCCCTAACACATACGGTTCTGCAAGCTCTATTAGGAGTGATCCCTAAGTGCAGAGCTAGGAGTATGCCCTGAACACTACTGGATGTAGTCCAAAAAACCAAAATGATATTAAAATGAAAAGAGGCATATCTATGAAAAAAGGTTAAATATTTGTATGCTAAAAAATATACTTGCTCACCTTTATGAGGGAGACAACCCAAATGGGGAACTAAGACAATAAAAATGGGGGTTAGCTAGAAATAGCAGGTTTCCCATAATGAACAATATTAGGATTTAGCAGACAAGAGCATCACAAAGCGTTGGAGAAACCGCAAGACCTCTATCTTTCACTGGAGTATGAATACCTCAAAGGAAGAGTAATGCTTGCTACCTGGGAAAGGTGTCTAGCTTGTCACATAATCATGGTTTGGTTTTCCATGTGTACTGAAGGAAATTGTTTTTCTACAAAGTATCCTGGGGTATACTCCAGAGAGTAAAAGAAACAAAGGAAGAGAGAATAAGCAATGTTGACAAACAGTGAAAAGGAGCAAATGGGACAGAAAATCCTTATGGGGGCACCTCAAGAGACGGCGGTGGGAGAGGTAGGACTAAAGGCAGGGAAAGGAGCTAGGTTACCCCTCCACGGGTTTCAGTCAGTTAATTTTTTAAGCCATGCACTTTAATGCTTATGCACTAACTACAGGAACTTGCAAAACAAGGAGTAGCTTTATGAATGGAAATAAGCTCAAAGAAGCCTCAAAATTCCCAGGGCCAGTGAGAGCCTCATCAGCTGATAGCTTTCTTCTTTCCTTTCGCTCATGGTTTATTGCAAAGTCCCAGAAGCGGATGGCAATTTATATTCTAATTTCATGAGCAGGAATGTTTGAAAACTGAAATGCCAACTGCCTGCTGTTGCCTGAGTCACATATTCCAGGAACCTTGCTTCCAGACAAGAAATTGAGTCTCTGCGTTCTTTTTTAAATAGCAAATATCATGTTTCCTCTGAATAGGCAAGCTCACCAAAAAAGAGCTCCCCCACCCCCAAGGCAGCTGACATTGGTATAGAAGGGACTAATTAAGTTGAAAGCTAGTCAGAAGTACAGGGAGGCTTTGGACCGTGAAATATTGTTTCATCAAAAATGTATTGTGCAAAAGCAGAGAAGCTGCAAGATTCCACATCTCTCATTAGGAGTGTGCTTTGCGTTGTAAACAGAAATCTTAATCTTCCTGCAATAATTATTCTTCTGGGTCTTCTGCGTCATAATGAGCTGTGCCATCCCTGAGAAAAACTTGAAAACATAACAAATAACTACAGCTGTGAGTCCTGTAACTGGATCAGGACACAGTAAATGCATCAATGTTTGGGAGCATCCCAGGAAACACTTGGATCCTTGGTATATTCAGAGTTAGCGATTGCTGTGACCAAAAGCACTCACAAGTAATAGCTGGAGGGGGCCGGAGATATAGTACAATGTGTAGGGTGTTAGCCTTATACATGGCTGAATTCTTATAAGTTTATTCTTTGGAATACTTAGTCCCTTCTGCTATGAATTATAAGCCCAGACTAACCTATTTCACTTATCCTTAACCATGCGGTAAGGAAATCAAGATGTCGAGAGATTTCCGGGAAGCATTTCAGCTACAGCATTTGGACTTCCTGGTATAATGAGGCTGACAGCCAGCAGCCCCTTTGACTCAGCAATACAGATCTTGAGCAGTCTGGGATGTATTTTCACTTGAGTAACAATAATTACCATCATTTTTTACTACCTGCTTGTGACTCAGTGTGACTAAGATGTGTGTTTGGAATATGAAATGTTTGCATGGGTGCAGCGCACTGTTTGCTCTAACTCACCTGTGAATAGCACAAATGCAAAGTGAAAATTAAATAGGTTGGGGGAAGCCTTAATTATTGTCTGCTTCTGAAAGGGTTTCTCCAGCTATTTAATTGCTGAAAAATACTAACAAAATGTATTCTTTCATTTCATCTTCTCTACTTTCTTTAACCAAGAACTTTTCATTTTTGCTAACCTCCACTCAGTATGATTGTTATGTTTTGAAAAATACGACTGTTTTAAATTTTATCAGATGGTTGAAAAGAAAGGAAATGAACAGGTTGGAAAGCTCAGAAACACACCTCAAATTTGTTTTGATTATTACTAGTTTTCTAGTCTTATTCTAAAGATTAAATAGGAAAGAACAAGTAAATGAGATTAAAAAATATTAGGGAATTCCAGGTGAAGCAGGATACAACAAAGTAATCTACATACACCCCATCCTAGAATTCTAAGGTCATTAAGTGAAAGTATAATAAGAGAAGAAATGAAACCATAGCTAAATATGTGATATGTTCTACCTCACTAGTACTCTGAACAGCATTAATAAATATTTAGACGTCAATTTTTTTCTATTGGAAAAATATTTTAAATGTGCTATTCAGCGTCTTCCTGATGATCACTAATTTTGGCATACAAATTCTAACGATTCATGTTTCATTTAACTAAGAAATTTCATTTTTATTATATACCTTAAGGAATTTATCAGACAAATGCACAAAGGTTTATATGCATGTTATTTATTGGTATATACCTTATAATGGTGAAAAAAGGACATAGTGAAAAGCCATTTAGATTTCACTATAGGTAACTAATAACATGGGCCATGTGAAACATTACAATAGGGATGGGGGCTGACAGTACAAATGGTAGGATACTTCCCTAGCACGTAGTCAAACCAGTTTGATCCTGGGCATCCCATATGGTTCCCTGAGCATCACTGGGTGTGGCCCCAAAACAATAATAACAACAACAACAACATTATTATCACTTGATCACTTGATCACTTGACATCCCGTTATTTGTTGATTTGCTCGAGCAGGCACCAGTAACGTTTCCATTTGACCCTATCAAATTATTATAGGATAATAAAAATATATAAAAATTATTATAGGATCGAGAAAATAACACAGGAGCTAAGGTGTTTGTCTTGCGTGGACTGACCTTGGTTCCATTTCAGCACTCCATATGGCACACCAAACACCATGAGAAATGGATCCCAACACAGAGCCAGAAAAAGAGCCCTGAGCACCAGAGTATAGCCCAATAGCAACCTCCAAAAAGTATATTATTATATAGATTAATAATATTAGATTAAATTAGAAAACTATTTAATCTGACTCTTCTGATATTTTGAAATAAAATAGATCATAATAGAGGAATACTTGTGCTTTGGTATTGTGCTGTAGTACAATATACTTCAAACAGTGTGAAATTGTACCCCCTACACTCCATACTGTTCTATAAACTGATAGTAGATAAATAAAAATAAGTAAAAATAAATGAATGAAGGCATATTCAAAAAACTGAAAAAAACTACTTATAAAACATTAATGAGTTCAAAATATTACTTGTATACATAATAAAACTCATTGGGTTTTTCAGTCCACAAATACTAGTGATTGTCTGTGCCTCTTTTCCAATTATACATTGAGTATGCAATTGAAAAAAGACAGAAGGTCTTGCTTTAGGATTAGTGAGCTATACCCAGTTGTGGTCAGGGCATACTCCTGACTTCCTGACTCTATGCTCAGAGGTCACACTTGCCAGCAATTGGGAGATCAGATGAGATACTAGGGATCTAGTCAGTGTTGACTACATGCAGGGCAAGCACTTAAACTCCTGTTCAATCCTTCAGGTCCTTAGAAATCCTTGCTTTCTAAAAAACTTTTATTAGGTGTTGATTTACAAAGTTTCTGATAGTTGAGTTTTAAGCATACAATAATTCAACAATAGTCCCTCCACCAGTGTTCCAATTTCCTCCACTCCAATCCTAAATAACTCCCACCTGTCAACTTGACAGACACACTGCAAGGTTTCAGTAAGACACCCTTGCTTTCTAATATAAAATTTCTTAATATTTATTTTAAAAATTAATCTGCATGCAAAATAGATTGAGGAAGTTTTATAAGAAATGACCTGAAGCTTAAAAAAAAATCTTTAGCCCTATTCTTTGTTCACAGATGGTGGTAAAATGACCACAAAACTTGTCAGTTGCACAACAGAAGTCCAAAGTGTTAAAGTTCCTCAATCAATGAGATCCCTCAGACCAGTACCAGTGTTATTGATATATGATAAAATATGCCCATTGTCCGAATAAATACTCATTTAGAACCATTCAAGAGAATTAAATACTCCTGGCACACAGAAATCTACAATGTCAATCACAGTGAACATTTCTGCTCACCTCTAAGCCACTGTCATTTTTCCTATGTAATTGTTGACTTGCACTTTGAAAAATAATTATTTATGAGTTTATTTATTTACTTGATATTTCCTTTCCCTTGTTGCTATTGCTGTTGTGAGATCCAGAGTCACACACTTAGTTGCGGTGCCTCCCTCTTGTTGTGGAGCCAGAGTTGGAGGGTCGCCCATGGGTCCAGGGCTACCTGGTCCAGGGATCACACATGCAGACTTGTGTCTCCCAGGCTCCACCACTGAGCCACATGCCCAGAGGCTTTCTGTCTTTTACTTGACAATGATTTTTATTTAATAATAATAATTTGATACTCAGTAATAAAAAGGTAAATAAATTATAAAAGAAATTATGTGCTCATTTGTACAGAATTTAGAAAATGCAAGTAAGCACCAACACCAAAAATGTTTATTAAATTACTTCAAAATCTCATGGACATGGAGAAGATCATGTTGAGTGAAATTAGCCAGAAGGAGAGAGACAGATACAGAATGACTACATTTATTTGCATGACATAAATATATATGTACATATTATGATACCAATATCCAAGGTCAAGTGAAACATGTATCAGGAGGTTTTGTCAAAGGTGGAAATTATCACAAACGTGTGGGAATCAGAAGCTAGGTAAGACAGAAAATGGAACAGTGTGCTAACAATTGTCGAAAGTACTAATACCAACCTAGAACTGAGCATTAAATACAGGCAAAAAGATACACATGCCAACCTTTTAATGTATGTTCTGTAATCCGCAATCTGGAAGGGAAAGAAAAGAGAAAGAGAGAGAAAGGGAAAGAAATAAAGAACCTGCCATGGAAGCAGGCTGGGGGAGGGGGAGGTAACTGGGGACATTGGTGGTGGGAGATGGGCACTGGTGGAGGGATGGGTGCTGGAACACTGTATGACCAAACCCAAATATGAACATCTTTGTAATTGTGTATCTCACGGTGGTATAATAATTAAAAAAAAATTTAAAAAAGTAAAAAAAAATTAGTCCAAATCTCATTTAAAAATGCCTGATGGATATTTTTTAAAATGTGCATAATATACTTATTTTTTTTAAAAAATAGGATTGTGTTGGACTATAACTTACCATTGAATATACACAAAGAGAGTTACATGATAAACCCTAAATGTCTGCAGGGCTAGCCGCGATGTGTAAAAGAAGAGGGAGAGAGATGCAGAGTCAGAGACAGAGAAAGAGAGACAGAGAGGAAAAGGGGGGGGGTTACCTGTTATAGAGGCAGTCTGGGGGTTTGCGGGAGGGGGTGTGGGTACATTGGTGGGGGAATGAGGCACTGGTGGAGGGATGGGTGCCGGAATACTGCATTACCAAGAACCAATTATGAACACCTTTGTAATTGTATGTCTCATAGTGATATAATTAAAAAAATTTAAATAAAATTAAAAAATAGAATTATAATCCATATATCTTTTGTAGCATGACTGTTTTACCATTGGGAAGTTCACCTTTTGATTTTTTTTCTTAGAGCTCTTATAGTTAATGGGAGTCACCTCAACTATGGGGAAAATCTTTTTGTTTGTTGTTTAACCTTTTACATTTTTGTGGTTTTATTTTTCTTTATGTAGTAAATATCTCAGTATTTCTACCTGGCTTCTGTCTGTTTTCTCAGGGCCATTTGGGGCTAGGAAAAGAATCTTTGCATTCCTTGCTTCCTTTTATTGTCTGATATTATCATCAATGCCAAGCAAAATATCTCAAACAATTTAAAGCTAAGCTGCAGCAAGAACTCAGATCTTCATATGATCCAATGGATATTTTAACTGTTGTGCAAAAGTAAGTTGAAAGCTTGTCAGTTTAGCAATTATGGAGGAGGCGAGCAACAAAGGCCCTGGAATAAGAGTTAAGAAATGAAAAGCTAAAAATAGGTGGAAATACTGATGCACAAATGCATGCTGCTTTGTGTCGCCTATCAAGCCTCGGGAGAGCATCATTTAGTTAAAATCTGTACTACTGGAGCAGGGAGATAACACAGGAGTAAAGCATACACCTAAGCTGGTCAATTCCAGGCACCACGAGACCACGTAGGCATCACTGAGCAGTTCTAGAGCTCCCAGAGCATGGGCAAAGGGGCCTGGATAATCCTGAGTCTGGTTGGTGGAGAACCACTGACAGAGGGTCCAAGAAATTTGATTGTTTCTTAGGATGCCCCCCAATGAATATTTAAACTATTCAAATATTCTATTTAATATAAAAACAACTCTGTTTAGAAGTTAAATATTCCATCAACTTTGTTCTGCTTCTGGATGCTATAGGCATTGCAGCTAATATTCTCTACCTTAGGGTTACTTGGAACAATCCAGTTATTAAGTGAGTACCTTGAACACATAGGATGGCCTAAGTTTAGCCCAGGAAGTTTATTTATTTTTAATTTTTATTTATTTATTTACTTATTTATTTTGCCTTTTTTGGGCTACACCCAGGCAATGCTCAGGGGTTGCTCCTCACTCTGCACTCAGGAATTGCTCCTGGCAGTGCTTGGGGGCGCCACATGGGATGCCTGGGATCGAACCCGGTAGGTCTCATGCAAGGAGAACGCCCGCATGCAAGGAGAATGTCCCCTGTATAGGGGCTAAACTATTGCTCCAGACCGTAGCCCAGGAAGTTTAATGGAAACATTCAAAATATATGCTCATTCATCTGTTGTTGAATTTGGAGTTGCTTCCATATCCTGACTATTGTGACTATTGGATTTAGTCTTCATGGATTTGGATATTCATAGTTATTCATATTTCAGTTACTCATATATTCATTCATTTGGTTATTAATAGTTTGGATAACTATCAAACCCTACAGTTTGATATAAAGTTGATTAGAACACTATTGGATTTATATGTTCATCACACACATACACACATATATATGTATATGTGTGTGTTATATGTTCACTTGTATCACTTGTCTTCCCATTGTTGATTGATTTGCTCGAGCAGGTGCCAGTAGCATCTCCATTCATTGGGAATGAGGTCCATTATTGTTACTGTTTTTGGCATATCGAATACACCACGGGTTACTAGCGAAGTCTTGCCATGGCTCTAGATTCATTCCAGGGGACCCAGTCTTTTTCTTTGTCAGACCTTCAACCATCGAGGGCCCATGGGGCAGAGCCTTGGGCATAGACAAGCCTGTCTCCTGTCTGCCACCTGCCAACACAGCCAGGCACCACAGCCACACCTGCAACACCTTGAGGGGCAGGTATACACTTAGTAGTCTGAAAAATTATGTATAGTACATATATGAATATATACATATATGTATATATTGTACTATAATATTCATTGTATATCTATAAATATATATATAACTTTTTATTAATATTTTTGTATTTAGGAGTAGATGACAAGAAATAAAGTCACTAGATCACATGGAAACTCTATTCTTATGGTTCTGAGAAGTCTCCATACTGTTTTCCATAGAGGCTGAACCAGACACATATTCCCACCAACACTGAATGAAAGAAAAAGAAATTGTTGTATATTGCACTGAAATACTAACAGTTATCAGAGAAATGAAGCCCTATAGTTTGATACAACTTGGTTGGAATTGGAGAGTATCAAATTAAGCAAATTAAGTCAGAAGGAGAAAGACAAATGCAGGCTAATCTCTCTTGTAGAGGAAAAATAAAGGGCTACAATATGAAATGATGAAAAGTCCTTGGAATTTGACTACAAACCTGAGATTAAAAGCAGTGGGGCAGCAGAGGGAGTTGGGCACTAGTAGGACTGGTGGGGGAAGGAAGTAGACTAGAAGGGATGTGAGGATTGTAGTGGAGGGAGGGTCTTTGGCATTTTGGTGGTGGTAAAGGTGCAGTAACCGTCCCTTAAAACCATGTACATTAATTCTATTACAACCATAACCATAACTAGAATTTTTAAATGAAAAAATAAAATATGTGGCTAGTATTTAAAAATGGGAGACAGATGTTGTCTCAGGTAAGGAGAGAAGAGAATCACTGGAGGCAGTTCTACTCTTTCCAATTACTTTCCTCTCTAGAACAATTCCTATCCAGCCCGAGGCTTCATACACCATACTGGTAGTATTTTGTCTTTTGAAAAGTCTCAACACACTCCAAGTATATAAACAACCTCCTTTAAGATCCATTGTATTTTCTGCAGGGATTTTGGATCCCTTCTAAATCAGAACTATTTGATTAGCTTGCCCTTTAATTCTGCTTCATGCTAAAATTGTACCTAGTTTACTGATTCTATGAGATTGAAACAAACACTAGGACATACTAGCATTCCAGGATCAATTTTCTGAAACTGACAAGGGCATAAACTTCTTTAAGAATATTTTATTATTTTATTTATGAGCCTTTTTAATATGAGACAAATACAAGTTAGCTAGATAGTGTAAAAGAGATGGACAAACATTTTCATGAACTCTCACCTCCTGAAGATCAATAGATACTGCTGAGTCTTGGCTAGTACTTTCTCCTTTATATAGTAAAGATTCTTTTTTTAAAACATTTTATTATACCACCGTAAGATATACAATTGCAAAGATGCTCATGTTTGGGTTTCGATCATACAGAGTTCCAGCACCCATCCCTCCACCAGTGCCCATTTCCCACCACAAATGTCCCCAATTCCCTCCCCCTTCCCCTAGCCTGCCTCTATGACAGGTTCTTTATCTCTTTTCTCTCATTCTCTTTCTCTCTCTCTCTTTCTCTACCTGTTCTTATACACTGTGTATTACAATACATACATTTAGAGATTATCATGTATAACATTTTGCTTATATTCAATGCTGAGTTCTAGGCTGGTATTATCACTTTTGACAATTATTAGCATATTGTTCCCTTCTCTGTCTTACCTAACCTCTGACTCCTACACATTTGTGATAGATTCCATAAAGGTTCTAATTGAAAGGAAATGAAGAGACAACATGTAGAATTCTTGGGCCGGAGCAATAGCCCAGAGGGTAGGGCATTTGCCTTGCATGCGGCCGGCCCATGCCGGCCTGGATTCGATCCCTGGCATCCCATATGGTCCCCCAAGCACCGCCAGGAGTAATTCCTGAGTGCAGAGCCAGGAGAAACCCCTGAGCATTGCCTGGTGTGACCCAAAAAGCAAAAAAAAAAAATGTAGAATTCTTTCTTCTTTTGCTCTGTTATTACCCAGACCTGTTTCTTTTTCCTTTTGCTTGTTTTTGGGGTCACACCCAGTGATGCTCAGGGAATTACTCCTGGGGGGTGCTGGGGGTCCATATGGGATGCTGGGAATTGAACCTGGGTCAGTCACATGCAAGGCAAGCACCCTACCAATGGTGCTATCAGGCCCCCAGACCTGTTTCTGATTCAGTTTTTTCTGAAGATGAAAACAAATTCCTCTCTCAGAGTTGCAAAACTCTTCCTGAAACTTATTTTCTCTTTCAGCAATGTTCAGATTAGGTGATTTTTAGACTATGACTTACGTGGTTAGACAAAAACATACTCTCCATGTGCATGTAGGGCAATAAATCTCAGTAACAAAGGAAACATTTTTCTCTTACTCTGCATATGATTTAGATCCTCTTAGAAAAGAATCTTAAGAGGAGATGAGTTTGGTGAATCAGAATCAGAGAAATGTCATCCTAGGTTAGCCAGGTTTAACTCATTAATCTCACAAAGACTGTCACCAAAGCATCTTTATTTTCCATGATACCATCCAACTTCCCAGCCTCCCCAGTCCCATGTATATTGCTATTAGAGTCAAGTCATTGGAAAATATTTACAAACAAGAGGTATTCAAATTTGGGTCCCTGGATTTGCCTTCTCCTATGATATATCTCTGTATTATTTAATCCCAAGAATTTAAAAAGAAAGTTTCAGATATGCAAGTTTTAAACAAAAACCAGAACAGAGGTCCTGAGATGTATAATATGCTTGTTTTGCATGGAATCATCTGGGGTTCCATCCCTGGCATTTTTGCAATACACTGTTGCCTGGGGCCTCTGCACCTTGGTTGGAGTTACCTCCTGCAGCCACTTTGTAGATAAGGGGCAGAAAACAGTTTGGATCTGTGACTTTATGTGGCAGTACATCTTACCATGTATTCTATGTTAGCTGATATAAACATTTTCTCTCAGGCTACCACAATCATCTTGGGACTAGATAGATCTTACCAGTATATTTACCTGGCCACTTTGGATCTCTAATTAGACCAGAGAGAAATGCTATTTCCCTCCAAGCAAGAAAATGTGGCTCTCTAATAAGTCTAAAGGCTAATATACAAAACAACTATGAAGTAAAGGCGAGAATCTTGTGAAGGCTTGGAGAAATATATACCTGGCTGTCGAATATCTTTTGGTAACAGATACATGCCTTTTCCCCATCTACATAGAGCCTGGTGGAAAACCAAGGGCCTGAGGCTTGGCTAGGACAGGACTAGGTGGGACTAGGTGAGGTCCTGGAAGAAGTCACCTGTTGCAGGGCTCCTCTAAGAGCCTCTGCATTTGCCCTGGATTGCCTCCTGCAGGTCACTACGTAGATAGGGGGTAGTTTAAATGTGGCAGTTTATCTGACCATGTATTCTGTATACTGGCTGGTATAAATATTCTCTCATGCTACCACAATCATTGTGGGACTAGCTAGATCTTACCCGCATATTTGCCTGGCCATGTTGGATCTCTAAGTAATTAGACCAGAGAGAAATGCTGTTTGCCTCCAAGCAAGCAAACATGGCTCACTGATAACGTAAAGGCAACTAAAATACAAAACTACCATGAAGTAGTCGAGACTCTTGTGAAGGCTTGGAGAAATATTTAACTGGCATTAGTATTAGTCTTTGGTACAGAGACATGCCATCTCAGAAACCCCCCCCTTCTCTACCCTATAAAGGCATTTCCAGGCAGATTTTGGCTCAAAAGATCTTGGCTCAAAACATTAGCATATAATAGGGCCTAGGTGAGGTGCTGGGAGAAATTACCTAAGGGCATTTGACCCTTCCTGTTTCCCATAATAGTGGGAGGACTGAGTTGCAGGGGTATAAAACCAGCCTGCTTCCTCTCTCTCTCTCTCTCTCTCTCTCTCTCTCTCTCTCTCTCTCTCTCTCTCTCTCTCTCTCTCTTCTCTCTCGGCTTTCTTTTTTTTGGGCTTGAACTCTTCTTGGGAGTCTTGTCTTTGTCTCCTCTTTACAGGGCCTTTACACGTGGCTGGGGTTCTAGCCGGGAATCCTAAGCACAGGGTTTTTCCTATTGCTGATTTGTATGCCTGAACCTGTGATAAGTAAAGCATTTTAAAACTGCATCGGATTCCTAAGTTTTCATCCATTCCCGGCCGGCTTTGGAGGTAGAAGGGAACTCGCTTCCCAGCACTGTCGGGGACCCTGGCGGCGTCCCCGACAGTCACCTGTGGGGGATTGACCATAACTGTTTTCAGTTGATGTGGGCCAGTCAGGGCTGAAAATTTATAAAAGCTGTAGCCTGCTTTCTTTCCTTTTTTTTCTTCTTTCTTTCCTCTTCGTTTCTCTGCCTCTGCTCTCCTCTCTCCTTTTCTCTCCCCTGTTGGGCCTTAGCACATGATAGCAGCCATCTTGGCCTAGGATTCTAAACTTACACATGGTCAGGGCCCAGCTACGAAACCTAAAGTCTGGGGTTTTCCTGTTGCTGGAATATATGCCAGAACAAGTGTGAGGAAAGCCTTTTGAAACTTTGCTGGATTCTCGCATCTTTCTCCGACCACTGATCCCCTGGGGCAGAAGGGGATCCACTGGCCCAGCACCTGGATTTTGTAGGGGCACCCAGCAGTTTCCCACAGGCATCATATATGGTCCCACAAGCACTGCCAGGAGTTATCCCTATGTTCAGAGTCAGGAGTATAAGGATTATAGTGCTTGTCTTGAAAGCAGTTGACCCCAGTTAAATCCTTTGGACTCTATATGATACTCTGAGCTTTGACAGGAGTAAACCCTGAACACAGGACCTAGAGTAAGTCTTGAGTACTGCTGGGTGTGGTCCTAAAACATATTAATATTACATGCCATCTTTAAAGATTTAAAGCCTATATGAAAATAAAATTCAAATCAATTATTTACAGAGTCCTTGAAGAACCTGACTGGTTCTCTTGAAGTCTGTATAGAGTTCATGTTGGGAGCTATGGTAGCACTTAGAAACTGGCTTTGCTTTGGTTTGCTTTGATTTTGTTAGAAAGTGGGGGGAAGCTGGTAGGTCATTGAGAACAGTGATTTCTTCCATGTTTTGGTAGCTAATGCATAAAAAAAAACCCTATATCTTTGTTCAAAGAACAATCCTGCTATTTTCCTTTCCAATTTGTTACATTTTGTTTCTTTTTTTTCTGTATTAGAAAAGGAATTGTCTAGCAAAAAAAGTCATGTTAAAAATCAAAGGGAATTTGTCAACACAGGTGTGTGAATTAGCAATATACTTGAGAGCTACAGCAGGGTGTCCAGGTTTGGTCACAGGAAAAACAGTGTTTAGAAAGCTTCTGCTTACACTCATCATTGTTTTTGTTTGGAAGCAAGGCTGATAGTTTAGTAATAGGAAACTGCATGCTCTAAATTAATTAATTTATAGATAGAAGGATGATAGACAGACAGACAGATAGACAGACAGACAGACAGACACAGACACACAGACACACAGACAGACAGATAGATAGATAAACAGGCAGGCAGGCAAGCAGGAGGACAGACAGACAGACAGATAGATATACAGATAGACAGATAGACAGACAGACAGACAGACAGACAGACAGATAGACAGATAGACAGATAGACAGATAGACAGATAGATAGATAGATAGATAGACAGATAGACAGATAGACAGATAGACAGATAGATAGATAGATAGATAGATAGATAGATAGATAGGATAGATAGATAGATAGATAGATAGATAGATAGATAGATAGATAGATAGATAGATAGATAGATAGATAGATAGATAGATAGATAGATAGATAGAGATCATAGAGCATAGAACGATAGATCTGTTGATCGGTCAGTCTGTCGGTGGGTCAGTAGGTAGATAAATAAGCAGTATTTGGGTCATTACTTGATAATACTCATGGCTTACTCAGAAATCACTCCAGGCAGTGCTCACCTTCCCTCCTTTACTATCTCTTCAGTCCTTCATCAAACTTCCATTAACTCGTTGCCTCCTTTCAGTCAGCAGACTTGTTCAACAATGAGTGGTTTTGAGAGAGAAAGAAATAGACACAGTGTAATTAATGTGGTCATTGCTATGTTTCTGCAATACATGGGAAGAGTTGTATTTATTTTCATTATAAGGTATCAACTACAATAAGACACAGGACAAAAAAAGTAAAATTCTAGATAATATGTATCTAGAATTTAGGAAATATGAAATTTTTCATTACTCCTATTTTCTAAGAAAAAACACTGAATTTTTAGAACTCTGAGATCAGCCCTGGATGACAGTCTGACTTCTTAAGAACACAAATCTAATTCATATTTAATTCAATTATTTCCTCATATTTACTGTGTATTAAAGGTTGGCTGGAAGGAGGGGAGTCACGATGACCTCAAGTTACAGCTCTCTGGAAAAGGACTTCCACAAGGAAACATCACTTTGGAAAATTCATCAGGATTCCAGTAGAGCTCCTCAACTATTAGCATCATGAGAAGAAATAGAGATAGTGCTGAGAACAGAGCACAAAGCTGTTGTAAAAAAAATCAGCATGTCAAAATGTTCATTAATGCTAAAAACTGTAACTATTAGACTAAATTAGCACAAATAAGGTGTTATCTTAGAGGATTTCAGGAGAAACCAAATACTGAACAGGAAGGCGATTTTAATTGGCATTTTACATATGCTTAGAGTGCACCCAACTTGCCTACTGCAAAGACAGTCTTGCCTATGAGACCATATAGAAGCCCTAGGTTTGGGTTGTCTCACACACTTCTGCTCACACCAATTCTCCAAACTTGTGCCAGAAAACACTGCTCTTGCCATAAGGTGGGCGATAAGCATGCTTAGTTAATCAGGCACAGCCAAATTTATGACTCAGGAATGGATATAAAATACAAGTCAAACCAATTGAGATTTATTTCCAGGATGTTCTCACTAAGGCTAAAGGTAGAGACTTCTAACTTCTTGGAAATAACTCATTGTGTCCTCTGTTTTGCTCCTCACCCTACACAACCTTTAATACATTAACATTAAGAAACATTAAGAAGCGAGATTAACGTCCTTTAATGCATTAACATTAAGAAACACAGTTCTTCAGAGACACTTGGAGATCTCAATACCTGTGTGATAGGTTTTCTTCCTTTGTTAATGAAGTATTCTTCAGAAACAACCAGAATATTGTTCCTCCAGTAGGCTTTTTCACAAAGCCAATAAATCAGCAAAATAAATTTCAAAGTCCTTCTTAAAACATGCCTATTTCACCCCAGGCAGGGAACATGGTATCTGCAATTCAGTAGTGGGCAAACACACCTTCCCAACGTTCCCTGTTCTCTCATACCAATGGAAAATTAGATATGAATACTTGTTCATTCAAATGATTTTTGAAAAAATTATTCTACTATACATTATATAAAGAATTGATCCTAATGAGCATTATAAAAAAGAATTTCATAATGTAGTAAGTAAAAAAAAGTTGTTATTTTTTTCTTGGGAAGTTATTTGCCTCCCCCTTTGCCTGGATTTTCTCATAGCACAATAGTTTAGTTACAATAATTTTAAATTATTATCATGGAGATTAAAAATATAGCAAGTTCAGTAAAAAGTTATGTCCTGATGAGTGGTAATTCAACTCTGACTAATAGAGTTAATGCTATAATATAACTATATAGTTAATATAATAATCTTCAACCACAGCAACATTATTAGAGGGATCCAGGCTGATCTCAGACAGAAGAAACCCTCTCTGAGGAGGAAATATTAGTTATCAAGGATCAGCAAGAGTTTATTCATGAGAAAATTTGAGAAACAACAATGGCAGAAAGCTGAGGGGATACGGAGCCAGAGGGGTTGGTGGTGATTTGGCAGAAGTAAGGACAAGCTCATGTAGTTTAACCTGGGAGTTGAAAGAAGAGAATGCTAAGAGTGGAGTAATCCTGAAGACGGTCATGGAGAGGGTGAGGAGGAAAAAGCGATAGAATCAAATGTGATTTTTTTTTGGTTTTTGCTTTTGGATTTACCCAACTGTGTTCATGACTTACTCCTGGCTCTCAGATGGATGATGGAGATCAAACCAGGTTGGTCACATGTAAGGTCACATGTAAGGGCCTAGCCTGTTGTATTATCACTCTAGCCACTCAAAATTGAATTATCAAAGATCTTGATTATGGAAAGAATATTTGTATCTCCTCAAAATGCAGATGATGAAGTTCTAACAAAAACACTAAGACAGAAAGGGCCTTTTTCTGGTTTCCTAAACAAGGGAATAGATAGAATCATACAGGGTAAACCTTGGACCCCAAAACTTATTAACAAACATAAGTCGGAGAAGAGGACAATAAAGGTGGACAGGAGATAAGAGTGGTGGTAGATGGTCATGGACACTTTGGTGTTTGTGGTGTCTAATATTTTTCATCACTTGTATCACTTGTCTTCCCATTGTTCATTGATTTGCTCAAGAAGGCACCAGTAACATCTTCATGCGTCCCTGCTGCATGCTGGTGCATCTATCTGCTCACTCTAGGAACAAACACAAAAAGCCTCAAACCATTTGTTCAGGTCATGGGAATGCCAAGTCATCTTCTTGA
>JAJIBD010014734.1:12500-16184 GCA_021461705.1 Cryptotis parvus | reverse complement strand
CTGCTATCACCTCTAAGCATGACCCCTGTTTTCTACCCTTGGCTATTTGTCACTACTTTTGGGCTTCTTCATTCCTTAAATAGCATTCATAGGATTTCATCACTCTTGATGAAAAAGAGCATTTCTTGCAGAGCTCAGCTTCAGATATCTGTGTGTTTCTCTTGCCTCTTTTTTATTCATTTAAATGTCACCTTTTCAGAAATGCCTTCCCTTATAACATCCGATAAAAAAATGAAAAAAAGAAAAGCAACACTACTTAAAAACCCCTATAATGGATTAAGTGCTACCCCAAAAATACATATGTATATGCTAACATCTGGAATCTTTGATGTGGCCTTATTTGGGGAAAGGTCTCCAGATCAAATCAAATTAGTTATCTGAAATGATGCCATCTTGAAGTGTCTGACAGAACCTAAGCCCAATAGCTAGTGAATCCTTAAAAAAAATGAAACAGACACTCAGAAGCAGAGAAGGCCATGGGGAAATTGTCGCTTGAAGATATAGCAGCATCAAATCAAGACAACAATGAGATATCATCTCACACCACAGAGACTGGCACATATCCAAAAGAGCAAGAACAATAGAGAGAAAGGGAAAGAAATAAAGAATTTGCCATGGAGGCGGGCTGGGGGACGGAGAGGGAACCAGGGACATTGGTGGTGGGAGATGGGCACTGGTGGAGGAATGGGTGCTGGAACACTCACTGTATGACCAAAACCCAAATATGAACATCTTTGTAATTGTATATCTAATGGTGGTGTAATAAAAATACTTATTAAAAAAAAGAACAAGAACAGCAAAAACAGCATAGATGCAGGGAAAAATGGGACTCTCATCCATTGTTGGTGGGAATGTCTGGTACAGCCTTTTTTGGAAAACTATATGGACATTCCTCCAAAAGACAAGAAATTGAACACCCATTTGACCCAGTCATAGCACTCCTGGGAATATACCCTGGGAAACCAAAAACACGCAGTGGAAACACCATCCCTACTTTTATGTTCATAGCAGCATTATTCATGATAGCCAGAATCTGGAAACAACCAGAGTGCCCGAGAATAATTGATGGCTGAATAAAGAAGCTTTGGTACATATACACAATGGAATACTATGCAGCTGTTAGGAAAAATGAAGCTATGAAATTTGCCTATATTTACACCACAGAGACTGGCACATATCCAAAAGAGCAACAACAACAAGTGCTGGCGTGGATGTGGGGGAAAGGGGACACTCATCCATTGTTGGTGGGAATGCCGCTGGTACAGCCTTTCTGGAAAACAATATGGACATTCCTCCAAAGACTAGAAATTGAACTCCCATTTGACCCAGCCATACCACTCCTGGGAATCTACTCTGGGAGGCCAAAAATATGCAGCGGAAACACCATCCCTACTTTTATGTTTATAGCAGCATTATTCGCAATAGCCAGAATCTGGAAACAACCAGAGTGCCCGAGAATCAATGGCTGGATAAATAAACTTTGGTATACCTACACAATGGAATACTATGCAGCTGTTAGGAAAAATAAAGTTATGAAATTTGCCTATAAATGGATGGACATGGGATGATAATGTTGAGTGAAATTAGCCAGAAGGAGACAGATATAGAATGACTGCATTTATTTGCATGACATAAATATATATGTATATATTATGATATCAATATCCAAGGTCAAGTGAAACATGTATCAGGAGGTTTTGTCAAAGGTGGAAATTATCACAAACGTGTGGGAGTCAGAGGCTAGGTAAGACAGAAAATGGAACAGTGTGCTAACAATTCTCAAAAGTACTAACACCAACCTAGAACTGAGCATTAAATAGAAGCAAAAAGATACACATCCTTTTTGACAACCCTTTTAATGTATGTTCTTTAATCCGCAATCTGGAAGGGAAGGAAAAGAGAAAGAGATAGAGAGAAAGGGAAAGAAATAAAGAACCTGCCATGGAGGTGGACTGGGGGAGGGGGAGGGAACTGGGGACATTGGTGGTGGGATGGTCACTGGTGGAGGGATGGGTGCTGAAACACTGTATGACCAAAACCCAAATATGAACATCTTTGTAATTGTATATCTCACGGTGGTATAATAAAATACTTATAAAAAATTTGCCTATAAATGGATGGACATGGAGAGGATAATTTTGAGTGAAATTAGCCAGGAGAGAGACAGACATAGAATGACTGCATTTATTTGCATGACATAAATATATATATACATATATATATTATGATACCAACATCCAAGGTCAGGAGAAATGTGGATCAGGAGATTTGTCAAAGGTGGAAATTACCACAAACGTGGTGAGAGCAGAGGTTAGGTAAGACAGATAAGGGAAACAGTGTACCATAATTGTCGAAAGTGCTATTACCACATAGAACTTAACATTAAACACAGGCAAAAAGATACACATGATAACCTCTAAGTATATGTATTACAATCCACAATATGTAAGAGAATGAAGAGAAGAGAGAGAGAAAGAGAAAGAGTGAAAAGAGATAAAGAACAGAGGCAGACTAGGGGAGGGTGTAGGGAATCGGGGACATTGGTGGTAGGAAATGTACACTGGTGGAGGGGATGGGTGCTGGAACACTGTATGGCCGAAACCCAAACATGAACATTTTTGTAATTGTTTATCTCATGGTGATATAATAAAATATATTTAAAAAAAGATATAGCAGCATTCAAAATAAAATGAACGTATTATGTCTGTAGCTCTTTGTTGCAGGACTCCTCTAAGGGCCGCTGCATCTGCTCTGAATTGCCGCCTGCAAATCACTTCGTAGATTAGGGGGTAGTCTAAATGTGGCAGTTTATCTGACCATGTATGCTGTACTAGCTGGTATAAATATTCTCCCATGCTACCACAATCATCATGGGACTAGCTAGATCTTACCAGCATATTTGCCTGGCTACGTAGGACCCCTAAGTAATTAGACCAGAGAGAAATGCTGTTTGCTTCCAAGCAAACAAGCATGGCTCCCTGATATACTCAAAGGCAACTAAAATACAAAACTACAATGAAGTAGAAGAGACTTGTGAAGACTTGGAGAAATATTTAACTGGCATTAGTATTAATCTTTGGTACAGTGACATGCCATCTCAGAAACAACCTTCTCTACCCTATAAAGGCATTTCCAGGCAGATCTTGGCTCAAAACATTAGCATACAAAAGGGCCTAGGTGAGGTGCAGGGAGGGATTACCTAAGGGGCATTTAACCCTCCCTGCTTTCCATAACAGTGGGAGGAAGGTCTGAGTTGCAGGGGTATAAAAACTAGCCTGCTTCCTCTCGCGCGCTTCTTTTTGGGGCTCTCTCTTTGTGGAGCGCTCACCCTTCTTGGGAGTCTTGTCTTCTTCTCCTTTTACAGGGCCTTTACACGTGGTAGCCGCCATCTTGGCCTACACGTGGCTGGGGTTCTAGCCTGGAATCCTAAGCACTGGGCTTTTCCTTTTGCTGATTTGTATGCCTGAACCTGTGATAAGTAAACCCTTTTAAAACTAGCATCGGATTCCTGAGTTTTCATCCATTCCTCGCCGGCTTCAGAGGTAGAAGGGAACTCGCTTCCCGGCACTGTTGGGGACCCCGGCGGAGCTCCCCGACAGCTCTTCTACTCTAATAGTCAGTAAACTACAATGAGCTAGAAGTTTCCATTTATTTCTCTTAAATCAGCTTTGTTCACTACTCTCT
>JAJIBD010014734.1:0-7500 GCA_021461705.1 Cryptotis parvus | reverse complement strand
CAGTGATCACCTGCCTTCCTCGCCTGATTATTAAGGGCTTTGATGAATCTCATTTTCATAACGTGTTTTCATATCCTTGATAGGACATTGCTTACGAGTCTAAGAGGGGAAAAAATGATTGACCTCAACGTACTTTTTCAGCATTCTTACAAAGAAAAGGTCATCTTGATCATGTAGGGAATGCTTTTCATCACAGAATACCAAATAAATAAGCAGTGAAAAGTTCACGATTTTGTAAAATGAATTTATGGTGGCTGCTTTCTCTGAAAGGCAACGTGTTCCAGAGCAGCCAGTTACAGTAGAGGGTTGTTGCAAAGTTCCCTGTGCAGATGGCCAGAGCTGGCCGAGTCTCAGTTCATTGAACAGTCTCCCTTGAGCAACAGGCGTCTCATTGTAAGGCTGCCCAGGCCTCAGCTGATGTCAAAAGCCCCATTCTCTCCCAGGAGGGGATTGTTCTGGAAAGCCTGCCCACACACAGTCTGCGGCAGACACGGACGGGGCCATCTCTGCAGATGTCACGACAACACCACTGTCGCTTCTCCCCATCACCCAATCCTGGGTATCCTTCCAGAGGCTTACACAAAGCTCAATTCACACTTTGCCTTGGACTGACTTGCAGTTGGCCTGCAGATGGATGGTGAAGAAGGGGGGAGGAAAAAAAAAGAATTTCCAGTGTGCCTCCACACTCGCTGAGAAAGCTTGGGGATTCCGGGCTTATTTACTAGTTTCAACTCAGACTGAAAAACACATCAGAAAGTTGCCAATGGTTTCATTCAGCCGGCGAAACTGGGTTAATGTGATTCTGTGAGTGAAACCATCAATGCACAAAAGTCAGGAAATCCAAACTTGCCGTTCCCACAGCCCGCCAAGGCCTGCTGCACACTGGGTGACTCTGTGCTCTGGCCGCAGCCTGAACTGCATCCTTGCCAAGCTGCAGCGCCACAGGTGGCAGCATCCTGGGAATGCGCCTGCCTGGAGGGACTTGGTCAGGGGAGAGAAACGGTCTCTGCAGTCTTTACAATGTTAACTGACTAGAATTAGTCACTTGTTTGTAAGTCCGGTGGTTACTATAAAGTGCCTAAATGGTAAGTAAACCACCTGATGATTTTTTTAATTTGAAAACATCCATGTAATCATATTTAAATCAAGAAACTGCATTGCCTGCACCCAAATACTTTTGGAATTGGTCCTCTTACCCCCCTATAACCATAAAACAGATTCCAAAAAATCAATGGACTTCATGTAAATAAGATACTTTAAAGAAAATTGTTAAAGGTTAATTAAAATCACTAAAATTGAGCTAGCCTACATAGGAACATGACTAACTCGATGTCATTAGAATTTATTCCTCAAAAAACACATGCAGGGGCCAGAGCGATAGTCCAGCGGGTAGGGTGTTTGCCAAGCACACGGCCGACCCAGGTTTGATCCCCGGCATCCCATATGGTCCCCTGAACACCGCCAGGAGTAATTCCTGAGTGCAGAGCCAGGAGTAACCCCTGAGCATCGCCGGTATGACCCAAAAAAAAAAACATATGCAGATGCTAGTTGGTGAATAAAAATGTGCCCTTTATCACTTATGATGGGGAAATGCTAGTTGGAACAACGAGTAATGAGGTATCACTGCACCCTGGTGAGACTGGCATACATCAAAAAGAGTAGAAACAGCCAGTGCTGTGGGGATGTGGGGAGAGACCCTCACCCATTATTGGAGGGAGTGTCCTCTGGTTCAGGTACTATCAAAAATAAGTATGGAGATCCTAAAACATTCATAGCTGAGCTTCCATATAACCCAGAGATTCCAGTTCTAGGCATCTACCCAAGAACCATAAAAACACTATTTTGAAAAAGCTTTGACTCCAAAGCTCATTAAAACTATTTACAGTAGCCAAGTGCTCAAGAATAGATAAGAATATTTTAAAAAATCTGGGAGCTAAGGATGTGACTCCATCAGGTAGCACAAAATGTAATGCATTGACCTTTCTAACTCTGCTTGGAATCCCCAACACTAAATATACCCCTCTGGTCCCTGTCAGGAGTGACCTCTGAGCACAGAACCAGGAGTAAGTCAGAAGAAAGAGGAGAAAAAGGAGGATACGAAGGAGAAGAAGAAGAGGAGGGGAGGAGGAAGAGGAGAAGGAAGAGGAGGAGGAGGAAGAAGAAGAAGAAGAAAAAGAGGAAGAAGAAAAAGAAGGCAAAGAAGAAGAAGAAGAAGAAGGCGAAGAAGAAGAAGAAGAAGAAGAAGGTGAAGAAGAAAAAAGAAGAAGAAGAAGAAGAAGAAGAAGAAGAAGAAGAAGAAGAAGAAGAAAAAAGAAGGTGAAGAAGGAGAAGAAGAAGAAGAAGAAGAAGAAGAAGAAGAAGAAGAAGAAGAAAAAGAAGGTGAAGAAGGAGAAGAAGAAGAAGAAGAAGAAGAAGAAGAAGAAGAAGAAGAAGAAGAAGAAGAAGAAGAAGAAGAAGAAGAAGAAGAAGAAGAAGAAGAAGAAGAAGAAGAAGAAGAAGAAGAAGAAGAATCACTAATCATCAGAGAGATGCAAATCAAAACAACAATGAGATATCTCCTCACACCACAGAGACTGGCACATATCCAAAAGGGTAAAAACAACAAATGCTGGTGTGGATGTGGGGAAAGGGGGACTCTCATACATTTTTGGTGGGAATGTCGACTTGTACAACCTTTCTGGAAAACAATATGGATATTCCTCCAAAGACTAGAAATTGAGCTCCCTTTGACCCAGCCATACCACTCCTGGGAATATACCCTGGGAGCCAAAAATACACAACAGAAACACCATCAGCACTTTAATTTTCATTGCAGCACTATTCACAATAGCCAGAACCCAGAAACACCCAGTATGCCAGAGAACTGATGACTGGATAAAGAAACTTTGGTACAGCTACACAATGGAATACTATGCAGCTGTTAGGAAAAATGAAGTTATGAAATTTGCCTATAAATGGATGGACATGGAAAGGATCATGTTGGAGTGAAATTAGTCAAAAGGAAAGAGAGAGATATAGAATGACTGCATTTATATGCATTACATAAATACATATATACATATTATGATACCAAAATCCAATGTCAGGCGAAATGTGGATCAGGAGGTCTTACCAAAAGTGGAAACTACCACAAACATGTGGGAGTCAGAGGTTAGGTAAGACAGAGAAGGGAGCATGTGTGAATAAACGTTGAAAGGGCTAATGCCAACCTTGAACTGAGCATTAAATACAGGCAAAAAATGCACATGATGGCCTCTAAGTGTATGTGTTGCAACCCACAATGTGTAATAGAAGGAAAAGAGAGAAAGGGAGAGAGAAAAGAGATAAAGAACCTGCCATTTAGGCAGGCTAGTGGGGAAGGGGAGGGAATTGGGGTCATTGATGGTGGGAAATGGGCACTGGTGGAGGGCGGGGTGCTGGAACACTATGTGACCGAAACCTCTAAAGATGAACAACGTTGGGGCCGGAGCGATAGTCCAGCAAGTAGGGCGTTTGCCTTGCACACGGCCGGCCTGAGGACAGCCCGGGTTCGATCCCCGGCATCCCATATGGTCCCCTGAGCACCACCAGGAGTGATTCCTGAGTGCAGAGCCAGGAGAAACCCCTGAGCATTGCCAGGTGTGACTCAAAAAGCAAAAAAAAAAAAAATTACAACGTTGTAATTGTATATCTCACAGTGGTATAAAAATATTTTTAAAAAGAAGGAGGAGGAGAAGGAGGAGGAAAGGGAGGAGGTGGGGCCCGTCGCCTCTGAGGGGTCCCGGAAGCAGCCGGATGAGACTCCGCCCACCACACTAGCCACCATTTTTGCTGTCCGACCGCTGCGAAACGGCCTCAGACCAGATCAACAGAGTAAAGCCAGTTCGAGCCCAGGTAGGCGGCTCCAAGAGGCGGGAATCACCGGGAAGTCATCAGTGGAGGCGTGGTCGTCCCTTCCCCCCCTCCATCTTGTCGGGCCTGGTGGCCCTGCCCGGCGAGCTGCCCACGGGCCAGCACAGGGCCTCACGGAAGGCTGGGGAGGCTGGCGCTCGGCCTGCGCCCGGGCCTAGCTGACCATGGAACCCCGAGGAGGGCAGATGGGTTTTGGGAGTGGGCCCGTCGCCTCTGAGGGGTCCCGGAAGCAGCCGGATGAGACTCGCCCACCACACTAGCCACCATTTTTGCTGTCCGGACACTGCGAAACGGCCTCAGACCAGATCAACAGAGCAAAGCCAGTTCGAGCCCACTAAAATAGTGAAACAGTAATGTCTTTTAATGCATTGCAGTCAACGAAGAGCAGGAAAGTTTGTTGGGAAGGAAATATAAAGAGGAAAAGAAATGACATACAGAACCCGCCAAGTGGTTGAGATGCGGGAGGGGGAGGGAGGTGGGGTCATTGGTGATGGGAGATGGGTTTGGGCAGAGGGTGCGTGTTGGAACAATGTAGAACCAAAGCTCTACATAGCATCTTTCAATAAAAAAAAAAGGTGGAATCTTCCCACAAACATGTGGGAATCAGTGGTTGGGTAGGACAGAGAAGAGAACAGTGTGCTAATATTTGTCAAAAATGATAATACCAGTCTAGAACTGAGCATTGAATATAGGAAAAAAGATATACATGATGATCTCTGAATGTATGTATTGCAATCCACAATGTGTAAGAGAAAAGATAAAGAATTTGCCATAGAGGCGGGCTGGGGAGGGGGGAGGGAAGTGGGGACATTGGTGTTGGGAAATGGGCACTGGTGGAGGGATGGGTGCTGGAACACTGTATGACGGAAACCCAAACATGAACATCTTTGTAATTGTATATCACATGGCGGTGTAATAAAATATTTAAAAAAAAAAGGGAGGAGGTGGAGGAGGAGGAGGAGAAGGAGGAGGAGGAGGAGGAAGAGAAGGAGGAGGAGGAAGAGGAGAAGGAGAGGGAGGAGGAGAAGGAGGAGAAGAAGAGAAGGGGAAGGAGAAGAGAAGGAGAACAAGAAGGAGGAGAAGAAAAATAGAAAGTATAGCATATATACACAAAAAATATATAGAATATAAACCCTGATTTATATCAGGGCTGATTCTACCTAATCAGGAGCTACTTGGTTTTTTATTTGGAACCATAGAATTTGCCAAATCAAAGTCTATGTGTTCCTCAACCTCCCAAGATCAGCTCCTTTTCATGTGTATGTGAAATGCTCTGTTCTGTCATCCACACAGCAAACTCCTACACGTTCTGCAAGACCCAAGTGATTGTTTGCACCCCTTATACCTTTCCTGGCTTAATCCCTTAATGACCTTTTTTGCCCCTACCATGTAATGTTTAATTACCAACACTGAATGGACAATCATATTTCTCTTTCCAACTCTACCTCTTGAGAACTAAGAGTAGATGCTACTACTAAGTAGTAGTATTGGTATGTTGACCAAATGATGGAATGAGGAAGGGAAAAATTCAGGACGCGAAAGCACTTTGATAATTGCCAGCATCTTTATGTCCATTAATTCTGTTACTGCCACAGACAATGGCTCAAAGTTCCACTCTCATCTGTCTTCCCCTCTCCTCCCTTTCAATACATAGACATTCCTTTGCCACTTCAATAGCCACTCAAGACCCTACAACGCCACTGTGTAATTGTTGGCAAAGTTTCATCTTTCATTTTAGCATTGCTCTTCGCTCAGATACTTTTCCAAAGTCTAATATTGCAATGGAACTCTTGCCTCTTTACCCCACACACCAAATAGAGCCCTTGGAAATAGCATATAGAAAGTGTGCCTGAAAACTGCCGTCCAGGGGACAAAGGCATTGAGGCTAGGCCTTGTCAACATTGCCTTTCAGCAGGCGCCTCAGTTCCTGCCAAATGATGTATATATGCAGCATTTCTTGGGGAGAATGAACTACAGCCAGTCTGGGCAGTGAGGATGAGCTCAGAGCTCTGGCCCGGCACAGTTATTTGGGGGCCAGTCACCTCCCTTACAGAGGATGTACTTGAAATCACGGACCTCACGTAAGAGGTCAAGAACAGCTACATCGTCAAAGTGAGGCATGTGAGTACAAAAAGGAAGTAGAATTAAAATTGCAAACGTTAAAGAAACAGAGAATTGAATGCTTAGAAAAAAGTGGTGTTAATTAGAATATTCTTTACTGTAGTGAGCCAGCTTTGGAACACATTAAAGAGAGCATAAATCGCGTCATTAACAGAGTATCAGACTTTCAGATTACTAGAACTCTAGAGATTGACAGAATCTTAAAAATCATGCAAACCAAATCATAATCTTACATAGGATCAACCATTATACCCACATCTCTCTCTCTCTCTCTCTCTCTCTCTCTCTCTCTCTCTCTCTCTCTCTCGGTCACACCCCTACAGTGCTCAGGAGGAACCATATGGCATGTCAGGGATTGAACCTGGTTTAGCCCTCATGCAAGTCAAAAAGCCCCTACCTGCTGTACTATCACTCCAGCCCCCATACCCAAATTCTCAATGAATAATTTTCATACCGAGATCAACATGTAGAAGACCCACCCACCGCAAATATTTCTCCAACTGTGTATAATAAGTATGTCAAATATATCTCCAGCACTGTTAAAAAATACTCCCATACACTGGTGAAGGGATGGGTGTTGAAACATTATATAACTGAGACCCAATCATGAACAACATTGTGACAGTGTAAGGAAAATAAGAATAAGGAAGAATATTTATTTAATACAGATAAGAAGAATAAGAAAGAAAAATGCTCCCAGTCTATTATTACTGCCATCTTTATGTGCCAGGCACTGTTTCAAGCACATCATTTTTTTTAACTTTAAATCATGGTGCTTTAATTGAAAAGATACTTAGGAGTTACTCAGAATGTGAAATTTGGTTAAATGCCAGAAACTGTGGCATTTACCATTTTCACCTCCACATTCTCCTCATTTTTCCCTTTAAGATTCCCTATCAGGGGCCGGAATGATAGCACAGTGAGAACATTGGCCTTGCATGCTGCCGACCTGGGTTCGATCCCGGCATCCCACATGGTCCCCGAGCACAGCTAGGAGCAATTCCGAGTATTGCTGGGTGTGACCCCTCAAAAAACAAAACAAGAAAAGATCAAGCACATCTTTTACAGAGAGGTAAGCTGAGGCACAGGAGAAAATTTGCTCAACATTACACAATTGAGCAGACACTGAAATTCAACAGCTGCTGAAGTCCATGTCTTCTCCGTTAGTTGCTGTAAAAGGTGCCAAACATTTCTCTTAGTGACTATGTCATGGAAAGTTCTCAGTTAAGGATAGCTAATCAGTATCAACATGACCAGGACTGGAGAAATAGTAGAGAGGGTTGAGCTCTTGCCCTGCACTGTACAACCCCTCTTCAATTCCAACAACCTAGAGGGTCCACCACGCCCCACCGAGAGTGATCCCCTGAGCACAGAGCCAACCATAGTCCTGAGCATCATCAAGTATAACTCCATCACATCACACACACACAAAGTAATACCAACATGATAGTAACATGGCTGAGATCCAGTAATATACCTGCATTAGCT
>JAJIBD010014733.1:0-21947 GCA_021461705.1 Cryptotis parvus | reverse complement strand
CCTGCATTAACATAACATAACGCCTCAGAGACCTGGGCCCTACAAAAGCAGGATGAGAATGCTATTCAGGTCTCCCAAAGAGGAATCGAAAAGAGCTATACTTGGAATATCACACCTCACTCAAGTGAAAGAAGGGAATCCGAACTCCCGACCTCCGTCACTGTTCCAGAATCAGGGACGCTGTCTTGTTTGCCAAGGCATCAAATCAGATGAGCTGGACATGTAATGCGATTTGGAGATGACCGCTGGACTAGAGCTGTTACCGACTGGATCTCACGGGATGTCAAAATATCACGTGGCCGCCCACTTACAATATGGTCAGACTTCTTCGTCAAGACCCTGAACGAACGGTTTGAAGCTCTTCATATTTCTGAAGCAAGCAGATACCATTGGGCTACACTGGCATGTGATAGGGTCAAATTGAAATATTACTGGTGCCCGCTTGAGCAAATCAAAGAATAACGGGATGTCAAGTGATCAAGTGATAGTTTTGTTGAGATTCAGCTGTAGATCTATCTATCTACATTCTCGGTCGAAGGCAGCCAGCATTTGTGCCACTTGGCTAATGTTTGGTGTTATTAGAACGATGTCATCAGCGAAGCGGAGGTGGTATAGTTGCCGACCATCTATCTTCACTCCCATTCCTTCCCATTCTAATTGTCACATGATATACTCGATGGTGGTGCTGAAGAGTTTTGGTGGAAATGGTAACACCCTGCCGAACTCCTCTTTTGACATCGATGATCACTTCTTTGTAGAATGGTGAGATCCTAGTGTTGAATCCGTAATACAGCTCATGAAGGATCTTGATGTATTGGGTTTGAACACCCTGTTTGGCTAGGGGCTTCAATGACCACTTCAGTCTCCACAGAATCAAAGGCTTTCTTTAAATCAATGAACGTGGAGACAGAGTGGCATCTTAAACTCCCTACAAACCTCAATGAGCTTGGTTATCATGTGGATATGGTCGATTGTGCTGAATCCTTTTCGGAAGCCAGCCTGCTCGCATGGTTGTCCTTCATCTAATGTTCTGTCAATCCTTTTCAGGATGACTTGAGTAAACAGCTTTAGATGACAGACAACAGGCATATGGGGTTATAGTTGCCAATGTTGTGGATGTCTTCCTTCTTGAACAGTAGAACTGTCCTGCTGGTTTTCCATTGGGAGAGCACCTTGCATTTGGACAGGTAGCATGTGAAGAGCCGAGCCAGTGTATTAATGAGTACTGAAGCAGATTCTTCAGGTGTAAAGGATAAAGAAAAAATATGGAGAGATGGAGAGATAGTACAATAGGTAGTGCACTTGCCTTTCACATGGCTTAACTGTATTTTATCCTGGCATTACAAATGTCCCTGGAACAGCACCATTCCTGATTACAAGCAGAAGTAAATCCCGAGCATCACTGGGTGTGACCCAAACCAAGAGAAAAATCAAGATAGGAAGAAAGAAGGAGCTCTTGAGATGTATTTGCTGGGCAGGTGTTTTGACTGAAAGAGGGAGGAAAAATGGTTTCAAACTGTGGGAAGGAACCAATGTTAGCAAAGCAGAAAAGAATTCAGTTTAATGATTTCTGTAAAAGAGTTGCTTTCATTCTCCAGATGCTTCCAAAGTCTATTTATTCACTATTTTCTAAATATTTAAGGATTCTTAGGGAAAATTCTTCTTAAGCAAGAAACGAGAGTACCATGAAGGTGGTCTTTGGGTCAATTAAATCACTGCTAATGGCTTAGTGCCTCATGCAGAGAAAGTGAGCATCTGGTTTGTAACAGATGGGATCTGTAAACCTTTGAAAAAGGTTTCCATTTGCCCATTTGAATTCTCACCACCTTTCCACCCAAAGACTGGAAATACAACTATGACCTGAAGAATCTATTCCCTTCCTGTTTGTCACCTCCAAATAAGCCATAACAGTCTATAGTCTGTTTCATGGTACTATACAGTGGAACATTTTGCAGTATGTTGGACAGACTGGTGAGGCTCTATTAAAAAAGAATTTGGGAGAGCAGATTGTGAGAGAAAAAGATGTTGGGTTCCACATACTTGGGTCAGGGTGGAAGAACTGGCTGGAGTGGGGTGGAGGTGAAAGTAGAAACACATATTTCAGGGGAGACCTCTATTACTCACCTGGGGGTGCATACTGTTCGACCATTTGAAAGGGGCACATATATCACATTTGAATATTGCTTTCTAATGTTATTCTTTACTATCAATTTTCTTTTATTCAGAATCTGAAGACCTACTATTATTCATTATATAATAGTACATATTATATAAAGAATATGTTTTACTGAAGTTTTGGAATTTTTTTCCAGCTAGAAAATAATAAGCAAAAATAAAATCTGATCAATTATCTCAAAACCTGAATTGTCCTTCTTGACTTAAGAAGACCAGTCATGGGGGCTGGAGTGATAGCCCAGCTGGTAGGGTGTTTGCCTTGCATGTGGCCGGCTTGTGCCAGCCTGGATTCAATCCCCGGCATCCCTTATAGTCGCCCGAGCACTGCCATGAGTAATTCCTGAGTGCAGAGCCAGGAGTAACTCCTGAGCATCGCCGTGTATGACCCAAAAAAGCAAAAAAAAAAAAAAAAGAAGAAGAAGAAGACCAGTTATACATGTGACTAAAATATATCAAAAAATCAAAGATAATAATTTATTCAAATTGAATATATGCCACTCCTAGGTTCTCTTCTCCAAAGCAGTCTTTTGATAATTTCATATATATCACATGTATATATGTGATATATATGAAATATATATGTGTAGATATGTGTGTATATGTGTGCATGTATGTGAGTGTCCGTGTGTGTGTATTTGGTGTAGGGACCACACCCAGCGGGGCTCAGGGTTTACTCCTGGCTCTGTGCTCAGGGATCATTCTTAGTGGTATTTGAGGTGGGATGTGGGATCAAAACTTGATCTTCCCATTCTGCCTAATGTACTATCTCTCTAGCCCCTCATTATATGTTTTTAAGATGTGAGATAAAAATTGGAAATAGAAAAAACTAACTAGATAGGAGAAAAACAAGAAGCATATGGCATGAAGACAACAGTTTTATTAACATTTTAGTTTATTTCTTTGTACATTTCCATGTGGTATTAACCTTTTTCGTAGCTGTGAATATATCTTAAAATAATGCTAGAAAATGTTCTTTTCACTTCACAGTTTTCTTTCTCTCAATGTTACTAAGAAATATTTGCAAAGAAAATTTAATCAGTACATGAAAGACCATCAAATTGGTTTGTCACAATTGACTCTATTTCTCTTTAATTATTCATTATTTACCACATATCCTGTTTCATCAATATTTGGCAGTTATAATTTCATGACTATTTGGCAATGCCATAATTTGTTTTTGCAATATGTGTAATTTTGCAATATGTGTCATTTTTTTGCAATATATGTAATCTCCACCCAAAGAGATTAAGCCAGTTTCCAGCCTGGCTTGTCAGAAACCCAGCCTACAAGGACCCCACCCTTCAGAGACCCACCCTCAGAGGAGAGTATTTCAAGCCCAGGAATGCTTGAGCCACAGACACAGATACACCCAGAAGAGCAGATACCAGCTTTCCCCATTGAACCCCCTGCAGTCCACGGACCACGAGAGACACTTCCGACCCGGAGGCCACCATCCCAATAGAACCTCAAGAAGAACCCAGAGAAACCCCACACCTTCTGGCAGCGATCTTCACCATCCACGTTCCACAGCTCATAAGATCTCCACCCAAGAGATTAAGCCAGTCTCCAGCCTGGCTTGTCAGAAACCCAGCCTACAAGGACCCACTCTTCAGAGAAGAGTATTTCAAGCACAGGAATGCTTGAGCCAGATGCAGATACACCTGGCAGATCAGATACCAGCTTTCCCCAAGGCGGCGCAAATTACAGTGAATATCTACCCACCCCTCTGAGAGAGTCTCACAGGTAATGAGAGTATAGCACCCGCATACGGCAGAAACTGGCAAGCTGTCCAATGCGTGTTTGGTATGCCAAAACCAGTAACAAAAATGTTTATTTTTCTGACCCGGAAAGAGCCCTTAATACGGCAGCAGTAAGAAATGCGAACAAGCAGTGCCTGATAAAATTTCACGGCCAACATAGGCTGCCAAAATGAAGAAGGACTAAAATGACTGTCTGTACTTTCAATGCATGTACGCTGGCATCGGAAGCATATATCGAGGATCTGATGGTGCAAGCGCAAAAGATCAAGTACGGCATCATTGGTCTGACTGCGATTAGGAGGTGTCAGTCGCATCATGCTGTATTTGACACAGGAGAAGAATTGTTCCTTGGAACATGCAACGAAAAGAGGTGTGGGTGGTGTTGGTGTCCTTGTCAACATGAACATGGCTGTCAACATTGATTTATTTGAATGCCTAACAAACCGAATCAGATGATTTCACTTGAAGAAATGTGGCCCGACTGCCAGCAATTTCTATCTTCATTGTCTACGCACCAATATCCACATACAAAGAAGATGAAATTGAGAAATTCTACATGGAACTGGAGGAGTTCTATAAAAAAATCACACCTTCTACAAGATCATAGTCGGTGATTTTAATGCCAAGATAGGACCTAGAAGATCGGCTGAAAAACTCCACATCGGGACCCATGGCCTAGAATGGAACGGACAGGGTGAGAGACTACTGAGTTCATCATGTCCACCAAGACCATTCATGGGAACTCACAGTTCCAGAAGGCTCAATCGAAACGTTGGACATGGGACTCTCCTGTCCCACAGGAAATTGACCACAATGAAATTGACCACAATGAAATTGACCACATAATCTTCAATCGACAGTTTTGTCTGACCGATGTTGCTGTCATCCCCAAATACCAAACAGGATCAGATCACTGTCTCCTTCGGTGCAAAATTCTACTTCACACAACGGAGAGAAAAGGCTTCAAAGTTTAAGAAGAGAACTCTCAGAATGACCACCAACTGGGAACTCTTTGACACCATTGCAGCAACATGGGAAGATACCATCATTGACAACATCGATGAAGAATACAACTGACTGGTTCAGCACCTCCATGATTGTGCGAAGAATGCCGAGAGAGAGAAACACACAAAGGATGCCTGTCTTCAGAAACTTTCGAGCTCATTCACCAACATGGCAAGGCACGAGCCTCAGGACGAACAAATACTAACGTCGAAGCTTGCAAAGCGGTACAGAGAAGCGATAAAAAAGACCTCAAGGGGCTGGAGCAATATCCCAGCGGGTAAGGCATTTGCCTTGCACGCAGCCGGCCTGTGTCGGCCCGGTTTGATTCCCAGCATCCCATATGGTCCCCGAGCACCGCCAGGAGGTGATTCCTGAGTGCAGAGCCAGGAGTAACCCCTGAGCATCGCCGGGTGTGACCCAAAAAGCAAAAAAAAAAAAAAAAAAAAAGACCTCAAAGACAGAAGAGCAGAAATACTGGAAGATGCAGGAGAAGCCGGAAAAAGCATTCGCACCACCCGCCTGTCCTACACCAACTATAAGACCAAGATGACTGCCCTCTGATGCCCTGATGGATCTATCACATCTTCCAGAGAGGCAATGGACATTATCCATGACTTCTACTCAGATCTCTTTGATAGCCACATCCACCTGCCCAATACCAAATTCCACAGGATGGATGACATTCCACAGGATGTCATTCCCATCGTTCTCACTTCTGAAATCCGACATACCATTTTGTCGGTAAAGAAGGGAACAGCATCAGGCCCAGACAAAGTCAGACCAGAACACCTGAAGAATCTGCCATTGGTACTAATCAATACATTAGCTCGCCTCTTCACACGCTACCTGTCTGAATGCAAGGTGCCCTCCCAATGGAAAACCAGCAGGACATTTCTACTGTTCAAGAAAGGAGACATTCACAATATCGACAACTCTCGCCCCATCTGCCTGTTGTCTGTCATCTACAAGCTGTTTACATGAGTCATCCTGAGCAGGATTGGCAGAGCACTAGATGAAGGACAACCATGTGAGCAAGCTGCCTTCCGGAAAGGATTCAGCACAATTGAGCATATCCAGTAACCAAGCTCATTGAGGTTTTTAGGGAGGACAAGATGCTTCTCTGTCTCACGTTCACTGATTTAAAGAAAGCCTTTGATTCTGTGGAGACTGAAGCAGTCATCAAAGCCCTAGCTAAGCAGGGTGTTCAAACCCAATACATCAAGATCCTTTGTGAGTTGTATTATGGATTCACCACCAGGATCTTACCATTCTACAAGGAATTGATCATTGATGTCAAAAGAGGGGTCTGACAGGGTGATACCTTTTCACCAAAACTCTTCAGTGCCACCCTGGAGAACATCATGGAACAATTAGAATGGGAAGGAATGGGAGTGAAGATAGATGGTTGGCAACTACACCGCCTCCGCTTCACTGGCGACATCGTTCTAATAATGCCAAACATTAGCCAAGCATCACAAATGCTGGCTGACTTCGATCTAGAATGTGGAAAGATAGGTCTACAGCTGAATCTGAAGAGAACTATGTTTATGAAAAATGAACTAGTTCCAGAGGTCCCATTCACTCTCAATGGAACAGGCATCTCTGAAAGCAGCAGTTATGTGTACTTAGGTCGAGAAGTCAACATCATGAACGACCTAAAACCTGAGCTGCACAGGAGGAAGAGAGCAGCATGAAATGCCTTCAAAGGCATCAAAGAAATAGCTAAAAGGACAATGAACCTCCGGCTCTAGCACATCTCTTTGACTCCACCGGTCTCCCTGCATTAACATATGCCTCAGAGGCCTGGGCCCTACGAAAGCAGGATGAGAATGTTGTTTGGGTCTCCCAGAGAGGAATCAAAAGAGCTATGCTTGGAATATCATGCCTTACTCAAGTGAGAGAAGGAATCCGGAGTTCCGACCTCCATCGCTATTCCAGAATCAGGGACGCTGTCTTGTTTGCAAAAGGCATCGAAAATCAGATGGGCTGGACATGTAATGCGATTTGGAGACGACCACTGGACAAGAGCCGTTACGGACTGGATCCCACTGGATGTCAAAAGATCACGTGGCTGCCCACCTACAAGATGGTCAGACTTCCTTGTCAAGACCCTGAAGGAATGGTTTGAGGCTCTTCATATTCCTGAATCAACCAGATGCCATTGGGCTACATTGGCACGTGGTAGGGTCCAATGGAAATGTTACTGGTGCCCGCTCGAGCAAATCAATGAATAATGGGATTCAAGTGATCAAGTGATGTGTAATTGTGCCGCTTAGTAGCTTTTTCTATGTTTTAGGGTACATTATAATCAAAATAAATAAAGAAAGACAATTAGAAAGAGGGAAGAAGAAGAAAGGCAGCATGGATAGAGTAGGAGGAAGCAAATTAATCACATGATCCTCAAACTTCAGAATCACCTGTGTTGATAATAAAATATTTATTCTTTGCTCTCCTCCTAGATGCTAATGTCTGGTTGTAGTCAAAGGCTGATTTTGTTTTGAACCAAATTCATAGCTATTTCTGACATGATGGGTTTGTAACACATGCTTGTGGGGGTAGATGACATAGTCATTTAAGGTACCTGACTGATTTAGGTGCTGGTAATGGCATCCTGAAAACTGAAACCATGAAAGAATTGATCAATTTCTCATCACTAGCTCAGCTTGCCTGTGTTCGCCCCCAAGCCCCACTCATTCTAAATACACTTTCAACTTCTGCAGAAAAGTAAGGAGGGGATTTCTCATCAGAAGAGTTTTCTTTTAAGATGGGATATCTGAGTGAGCACCGGAGGTTCCAAGGCCCCACTGTGGGCCAGCGACTACTTCAGTGGAAAGGGGGTTGCAGAAAGACACCCCTTTTGTTTGGGAGAGAGGAGGGTTCAGCATGGTGGTCCTTTATCTATGCATGGTGATGCTTTACTCTTACAATGCCTCTACACCCTCAGACCCTGGTGTACAACTTCCTATCCTTAAATGTGAGGGTGCTGTTTGGCTCCCTGGAGGCCTCTTACATGATTGCTCAAGGTGATTTGTGGGGGGGTGGTATATCCTGACTGATGCCATGAGGCTATCTGCTGATGAAGTAGGTGCTTCTGAGCAGGAAATGGCCTTTTTAAATCTTTTCTTTAACAAGGGCTTCAAAATTTTTCTTCATTCATTGAAACCAAACTGTGTCCTCATATCAATAAACTTTATGCAGAAAGATTTGTTGCCAGACACATTCCTCTGTCTGTGGACGCCACTGAGCACCTTCTTTCCATTAGGAAAGAAGGTTTTCATTTTTCTCCAGGTAAGTGCATGAATTATAAGGAAAGAGGAATGGAAGCAGAAATAATGCAACACCAGCCATTTCCTGAATTGAAGTCTTGTAAATGATACAAAATAGGGTAGGCACCCTCCCCAGGGACTGACATATTAGTAGCTGAACACTTTATTTTAAACTTTTTTTCTAAACATTTTTTTTGGTTTATTTTGACCACTTCTGGCAGTGATCAGGGGTTCTGTGCTAAGAGTTGACTCCTGGTGGTGCTCACAAACTCTGTATGGTGCAGTATTGGAAGACAGGTTTAGCTAGTTTGGGAGCTTTGTTGTTTTGCCCACTCCCAGCTTAATCTATTTAAGCCAAGGTTCATTCTAATGAGACCTCTCTTCTATGTAAACACTGCTAGAGGGTGTGGCAGTTACAGAAGTCATCTTGACTAAATACCTTCTGACATACATCTATTAAGACTTCTATGTTTTCTAGATTGGGCACAGCTCCTATTTATACCCACTGCACCCAATGTGGGACAGTTAGAATTTACCAGGAGACTACCATCCTAGCTACGTTGAGACTATAGGAAGGATCATACTAGTTTGCTCTAAGCAGGCATGTGTGACCCTTTCAGTACACGAGAACAAGATACTCAGAATCACTCTGGTGCAGATAATAAGAAGAAGGACCTTGTGGGTACCATCTAGATTACATGAAGCTCATGAAATTAAGATGTATTACTTTATATCAGCCCCCCTCTCTCTCTCTCTCTCTCCAGTGTTTTACATAAGAGATAATCTCGGGATTAGTCTTTGGCAGTAACCTTTGTTTATAACTGCAATAGGGTGTGGCACTGCTCTTTCTACACTCTATTTAGGGTTCTTTGTTGACATGACCCTCCCTGGATTACTTTGCTGTATATAAGGGGACTGACTTGAGGTCCCTTCAGCTTTGGGCCTTTTAGCTTTTGGCTTTTGGCTCCTGTGGCTTTTGGCTCTTTGGCCTTTTGCTCCTTCTTCTGGGTAGGACTCATCTCAGGTGAGATCCTGTCTCTTTGGTGGGAGACTTAGGCTCTTTTGTATGGTCTATGTTCGGACCAGAGCTAGAGTTTGTTCATTATATTGGAGTGCTGTGCAAAAGCTTTTGTACTATTAAAAGCTTTTTGGAAGTGCACCGACTAGTGAGTTTTCATCTGTTCTCCCAGCGTCTTCGGAGGTAGAAGAGAACTTCTGTCCTGACACTGTCAGGGGACCCCAGCGGCATTCCCCGACAGTGCAGATCATTGAACTGGGGTTGGCTATGTGCCTTAACCCTTTTACTATCTCTCAGTCCTATAGCTGAACACTATAAATAAATGATGTACAATGGTGTGAGAATACTCTCCTTTGGTGTGAGAATACTCTTAAGTTTCTCCTGTAGATGCTGTGTCACAGGGTGCCTTTTTAAGAAATGTGGTAGTTGTTTTTAGAACAAAAATTGATTTGGTTTTAATAATTTAAATGTAAGTACTTAATATGGTTAGTAGCTACTATATCGGGCAGTTTGCTGTGAAACTATTCAGTTTTCCTAATAGTTTTGAACTAATTTTTAAAAAAAAGTAAGTCAGTTCAATATTTTGAGAGAGGGAGGGAACACCTGGCAGTGCTCAGGAACTACTCCAGGTTCTCTATTTCAGGGTCACTTGTGGTAGTGCTTGGGGTGTAGGGAATCGTACAGTGCTAAAGATTAAATGCTGCCTCTCCATGCTAAACATGGAGATTCTTCTCCAGTCTTCAGATAGAGTTTTAAAAATAAGTGTAATCTTACTGTGTATATAACTCTTTGGTCCTCTTATTATGTCACCCAAACTTGAAGAGCTATAGATGTAGATAGTTATGATCATAAAAACGTGCTTCTAAATTGTTCTTTATTTTCCTTTGAGAGTCCATTAGTTTATAGTCTATGCTTTGGTATTTCTCTCTCATTTTTATTTCTTTGCCCATTATTCCCTTCAAAATATTTGTGTCTGCCAAAGCTTAAAAATATTGAGTGAATATAGGGCATATAATAAAATTGTGTGAATTATCTTAGTCAATGTCGGTATTTGAAAACTACACATAGAAAATATTATTTTAAAAATGGAGCAGTATTACTGCCTGTAGGATTTAAGATCTCAATTGATTTTTATATTCTCTTAACTTTATTTAAAAAACTTATTTTATATCCTATTTAACATTTGTGTTATTTGATCATTGTAAAAATCAAACGCAAAAGCATTTTTAAATTCTTCCCTCCACAACCAAGTTATGATAAATTCTGCTTCGTTCTTTTGCCTTTTGACTTCCTATGAAAATACTCCAGAGCCTTCCCAAGACTCAGGCACTCATGAAATATAAACCAAAAGGAACTGGAAAAGAGGTACCAAGACTACTCAGTTTTATTTTATTCACCCTTTGAGTCATTTATTATCTTTTAGGCCTTGAAAAAGTAGCCATATCCTTATTTTCACATGGGTATGAAAGCAGATATTTCATTACTGCCTTGAAGGGGCCAGGCCAAGTTAATTGCCTTGAACTCCACAGAAGTAGGCTGTTCCCTATGGATGCCAAAGAAGAGAATATGTGTCTTCTCTTGTCCTTGTATATTTTTTAAAGACACAGATCACAAATCCCAGTTTTTTCCCATGTGTGAAGTGAATACAGAAGTGACGTATCAATCGCAATGGACACATTAGAATATTTTGCAAAATATTGGGGGGTGAATTAAGGCTGTAACACTATGACAACTAGCATGGATAAGGTTGAGAGTTATTCGCAGCTGCATTCAAACTTATTGTGCAAAGTTCATAAAATGATTTACTGTCTCATTGTATACAAATGAGGAAAATCACATACTTAATTTTAGGTTTTTCAGCAATGGTGTAATTTCTATTCCAGTTCCACTGATCATAATTTAAAATGGGAAGGGCTTATCTGCATTCATTTCTTAGATCATTGCTTTGGCACTTTCAAGATTTTATCCAAGCATGACTTTTATAACCTTGTGGAAATTGCAGTGATAAAGGATGGATCAGCAATTTTCAAACCCATTGCTTTTTGTGGTTCTGTCTCCCAGCCTATGTAACAGAGCAGATGAGAACACAAGTCTTTTTTTTATTATCTTCATTTTTAAAGAGCTTTGTTTTGGTCAATGATACATATACTTTGGAAATAAAGCCAACACAAATTTTGTGGCATTTCTTTTTCATTGCACATCTAACTAGCCTTGATTACACATAAGACAAGGGTCTAACTGGTCTGACATCTTAGCCCCTGAAATTGGTTTCAGAGGAGTTGATTGTAGTGGAAATGCCAAGCCTTTTTAAATATCAAGCTTTTAAATGCCACACAAGTATGTGGATATGAACATAACTTTGTCTACCCCAAATTCTACTGCGTCACACATCAGAACTAAAAGATGACGTAGTAAAGGGAAATAAACTATTGTTCTGGAAGAGATAACTGAAACAATTGGATCTGATGAGTGGATGAGGTCAATTGATTTCTCTTTGGAATATGATCTTTTCTCTGAAAGTCAGAGCCAAAATGGGATCTACAGAGTGTTGGCAGCTGTGAAATCACACATATACATCATTGTTCCTTCTACCTCACTTCTCATGACCTAAAAGACTTGCTTTCCTTGAAGTTAAGCAATTGTGAGACTTGCTCTTTGGAATTAGCTCAGGAATATGCCTTTTGAGAAATATTAATTAAAAAATCTTATTTTGGTGGAAGCAATAAAATCTATTTCTCTTATGACTAAATTGTTTTAGTACTAAATATTTATTGAATTGAGTTCTCATAAATGGAAACTGTACCTAGATGGAAAGACCTGGAGTTGAGTGTTACTGGGGTTATTTATTTTGGCAGTGGAGTGGGATGGTTTCTCTGTGGTGCCAGGGATATCACAAAGTGCATGGAGACCATACAGTAAGCTCCATACATGGAGGCCTCTGTATTGACATGTCTCCTCAGAGTGATCTGTAGACAATGTGTGCCTACAATTGAACCTGAGGTCCCATGCCTGACTGGCATGTGTGTTTTAAGCTGTCTCCTCTGTACCCAAGTGCATACGTAAACAGTGGTGTGTTCTTTGGAAAGATATTTAAACTCTTTGGGCTGAGGAACTATAATTGATAAAACTATCTATCTTATGGTCTAGAAAGATGGTTCAAAGGACTAGTGTAAGTTTGCATGTAAAAGGCCCAAATTCCATTGACCACAGAAAGCAACCCCCAGAGCAAAGTGCCAAAAGTAGCCACTAAACATCCGCGCAGTATAGTCCACAAACAAATAAACAATTTACTTTGTAGGGGGGTATAAAGACATAGTTACTAAAAGTTCTTTCTAAGGCATAATCGAAAAGGATAAAGCCGATGTACAGAGAGAGCCATTTAAATAAAAAGCAAAATTTTAACAAGTTCAAGTATGATTGAAAGGCACATATGTCTATATTAGAAATAAGGCCTCTGGGAATGCTGAAGTCAGCCAGACTTCATAATTTTGTAGAATGGCAGAGATAAACTTGCTAAATGCTGCTTGGAGGAAGTCTTATATCAAGGGAGACCTGAACTTTTTCAGACCAATAAGATCTTAGAATAATATCAAATGTGAGTCTTAGGTTAGGTTGACTGAAAAATACTGACAGAATAATGAAAGTCTTTTTATATTTATATTTTAACTTAAGTAATAGCAAATGTTATTAATGTTTCTCAATAAGGATAGAGCTCCACCCAGCAGAAGAGCTGATTACAAGCCCAGCTTCGCAAAGCAACCATGCAATTCATCAATAAATGCACGAGATGAGAGGCAACTGCAAGAGTATCCCACCCACATGGCAGAGCTTGGCAAGCTACCCGTGTCATATTTGATATGTGAAATAACAGTAACTATTATAGACCTCATTCCCATGACCTGATGGAATGGTTTGAGGCTCTTTGTGTTCCTGAGTGCAGATGCCCTTGGGCTACATTAGCATGTGACAGGATGTATGGAGATGTTACTGGTGCCTGCTTGTGAAAATCAATGAACAATGAGAAAACAAGTGAAGACTAAGGATAGTGTTTATAATTTGATATTCGTATTGGCGCACTGTGGTAAAGTTATCTGCAGCTTAAGAAGACATACAATATCGCACGGATCCCACCACCAGTGTCAAGTTCCCTCCACCAGTGTTCCCACATTTTCTTCTATATCCTCCACCCACCCTCAACCTCCTACTCTCTCCAGTTTGCCCCTCTTGACAGGCACCTTCCTAGGTTCGTTTTTAAAGTTTGGATCTTTTGGTTTCGGTGTTGTAGACTTCATGATTTAGATTTATGGCTATGTCATTCCTTAATAGCACCTTTGTGCCTGAATCGCCTCACCTTGTCGACCCCCTTTGCTTCTTATCTCTTTCTTTTCCTCCTCCCCCACTCATTTTTCCTCCTTATTCATATACTCTGGGGCCAAGGTTGATCTGGGCATCCTCCCTTTATAACATTGCATTCCCCCATCCAGTTGTTCTAAATTACACTTATAACTAATGTCATCCTGTGTTTTTCCTTCTTCTGGCTTACTCCACTGTACACAATGTCTTCTGGGGAGCAATTGGCTGACTTTTAAAGGAATTAAGGTGCATCTCGGGCTTCTAGATCCTGAATCTCATGGGGAGATAATACTGTCAATCTCTGTGCCAACTAAATGAACTTTTGAAAAAGGTGAACCACTTGCTATACTACTATTAGCTTTTCAGGATCTGCCTAGTCAGTCCGAATGCCCTAGCGCTAATGGCTTGAACAGTACCAACCATTCTGCCAACTTCATCATTGGTTATGCAGTTGCATAGAACTAAGCCCAGCCTGGGACAACAGATGTTGGGGAGCTGCTGGGGTCCCCAACAGTATCCAGTCAGTTCTCTTCTACATCTGAGGCCGCCAGTGAACGGATGAAAACCCATGAGTCCTGTGCAGTTCCAAAAGACTTTTAATAGCACAACAAGCTCTACCACCGCAATTCAATATAATGGAAGACCTCTATCTCTGGTCAGAACTTAGACCATACACGAGGGCCCAAATCATCTACCAAAAGAGGATCCCACCAGAGAGGAGTGCCACCAAAGTGGATACTATCAGAGAGGAAATAGTACCTCAAGTCAGTCCCCTTATATATACAGAAGTAATCCTAATTTCAGGGATGGTCCTGTCAACAAAGATCAACTAAACAGCTTTTAGATGGTAGAAGAGTGTAGAAGGGTGGTGCCACACCCTACTACAGGTCTAAAAAATGATTATGCCAAGGTCTAATCCCTTCTTCTAAGATTATCTCTTATGTAGAACACTGGAGAGAAAGAGGGGCTGGTATAAAGTAAACGTCTTAATTTTATAGGCTCATGTAATCTAGATGGTACCCACAAGGTCCTTCTTATTTATTATCTGTATCTTGTTCTCTGTATACTGAAAGGGTCATATTCGAAATGATAGTCTCAATGTAGCCAGGGTGGTAGTCTCCTGGTAAATTCTAACTGCCCCACGCTGGGACCAGTGGGTATAAAGAGGAGCTGTGTCCTATCTAGATGATATAGAAGCCATAGTAGATATATAATAAGTCAGAAGTTACTCATTCAGAGTCAAGGTGACTTCTGTAATTGCCACGCCCTCCATCAGTGTTTACACAGAAGAGAGATCTCATTAGTATAAACCCTGGATTAAGACATGTAAATAGATTAAGCTGTGGGTGGACAAAAAAGCAAAGCTCCCAATCTAGCTAGGCCTGTCATCCAACAGTCTTCCAGTTCCATTCATGTTGCAGCAAATTGCATGTGTTGATCATTCCTTATACCTGTGTAGTATTCCATTGTGTATGTGCACCACATCTTCATAACCCACTTATCAGTCATTGGACTGATAGTGACTTGTGATAGGCTGATCACAAATCTTAGGCATTGTACCGAGTGCTGCAATTAATGATGGTGTGTCTATGGTCTTTTAAATGTTTTTCTGTCCTGAGAATAAATACACGAGAGTGGAATTGCTGGGTATATGGATGCTCAATTCTCAGTTTACTGAGTAACCTCTATACTGTTTTCCATAATGGTTTGACCAGAAAACATTCCCATCAGCAATGGTTGAGGGTTCCTTTTTCATCACATCACCACAGAGATTGTTTCTAGTATTTTTTGATATTTGCCATTCTCAGTGGTATAAAATGATATCTCGTTATCATCTTTGATAATAAGTTATGAAGAGCATTTTCATCTATCTGTTGGCCAACATTGGTCTAGCTTGGAGAAGTTCCTGTTCAATTCCTCTCTCCAATTTTGATGGAACTTTAGATTTTGTTGTTGTTGATCTTTGTCAGTACTCTGCAGATCCTGGATATTAACATTTTATCTGCTTTGCTCAATGTGAATATTTTCTTTCACTCAGTTGGTGTTTAGTTTTAGCCCATGTTTTTGTTGCCAAAGAGAAACTTTTAAGTTTGATGTAGTCCCCTTTGTTGAGTTTAGATTCGGTAGCCTTTGCCAATGGCATCATATAGTTGAGACTACTTTGAGGTCTAGGACTTGGATTGTTCTGCCTATGTTTTCCTCAGTGTACTTTAGAATTTCAGGTCTCATCCCAAGGTCTTTGATCCACTTTTGAGTTGACTTTTATATAAGATAGGAGATATGGATCCATCTTTAATTTCTTGCATGTAGTTATTCAGTTCTCTCAACACCAGTTGTTGTAAAGACTGTCTTTATTTCATTTCATGCTCTCAGCTCTTTTGTCAAAAATAAGCTGTCCATATACTTATGGAAGTTTATTCTTTAGTGTTCTTTTCTGACCCATTGGTTGGAGAGTCTTTCTTTATTCTAGTACCTTGATGTTTTGATTGCTGTGGTTTATAGTATAGATTCAAATTAAGTAGTGAGATGCATCCCAATTTCTTGTTTTTTAGTATGGTTTTGCTATGCAGACTCTTTTATGATTCCACACAAACATTAATCGACTCTTAGAAGTACTTGAAAAATGCTCTGTGAATTTGGATAGCGATTGAATTGAATCTTTATAGTAGTTTAGATAAAATTGCCATTTTTTTTCTTTTTTGGGTCACAGCCGGCAATGCTCAGTGGCTACTCATGGCTATTTGCACAGAAATTACTCCTGGTGGTGCTCTGGGGACCATATGGGATGCTGGAGATCAAACCCAGGTCGGCGGCATACAAGGCAAATACCCTACCCACTGTGCAATCGCTCTGGCCCCAAGATGGTCATTTTGATAATAATGACACTTCCAATCCATGAGCATGAAATGTTTTCCTGGTTCCTGCGGTCTTCTTCAGTTTCTTTCTTAAGCATTTTGAAGATTTAATGGTATAGGTTTCTCACCTATTTTGTAATTTGATTCCTAGGTACTTGATATTTTTGGATATTATTTTAAATGGGATAGATATTTTATCTCCTTCTTCTCTAATTCATTATTTGTAGATAGATTTTTCCATCTCAGCTCCATACATTGGACTCAGTGTATAAGAACTCCTTCTATTTATTCCTTTTTCTGTGATGTCACAGCTGAGATATAGGATTCCATCCTTGTCATTTAAAGTCTCAAGAAGAGATTTTTTGATGAGTTGTTTGTTGAAACAATAAGATTAATGCCTTCTTTGTTGGAAGAATACCATTTACATACCTTATATTAATTGAACGTCATTAAAGCATTAGCAATCAAACTGGGTGTATAAAAGTAGTGATGACATAAATTGAGTCTGTCTCCTGATTCAAGACTCATTCTAAGTGCCTTCTGTCTTTTTATTATTCTATCTTTCTCACAATCCTATGAGTTGTTATTAGCATCTTTATCTTTTAATGAGAATTATGATTGACCAGATTCCTAATAATGAACTGTGTATATAGAATTATAGGTTACCTGTAATTCTAGTGACAGTAGCTGTCACTACTCATTTATGTTTTTAATGATCAAACTAAAGGCACAAAGCAAGCAAGCAAAGGATGATGATAATGACAGTGACAATAAAAATCATTGCAATGATTTATGTGTATTTTGTTGCCCAATTTTTTACAACACCCTTGTGTGGCAGCTTATGCTATCACCATTTTAGTTAGGAATAAATGAATTTTAAACTATTAATTTCTCAAGGTCAAGTTCTAGGACTTAAATCCACTTCTTTTTCTGATTGATTGATTAATTTGTTTTATAATACAAAAAGATTTGACAGTATGACTTAAATAAGAGATGCTCATTGGCAAGATAAGGAATATGTTTCAACTATTCTAGAACTTGATAATTTTTTTAAAAACCAGTGCTCTAGGGGCTGGAGAAACTTTACCATCCATAAGACATTTGCCTTGCATGTGACAGACCTGAACTTGATCCTTGACACTTCATATGGTTTTCTGAGAGCCGCTAGGACTGATCTCAGGGCAGAAAGCCATAAGAAAGCCTTGAGCATAGCCATGTGTGGCCTCAAAAACAAAAAAGAAAAAATTCAGAGTCCATTCATTTATTTTTCTGCATCAAACCAAGGAATTTGAATGTCAAAACCCAGCACAAAGGCTTTGCAAAACCAAGAAAGCACTCTTTGCAAGGAGGCATAAATCATCAGAAGAAAATTCTTCATCTTTTATTTTCTCTTGTCCTCCATGAAGATGGCTTTGAGGTGAGCCTCACTCTCAATTTTGGAGAAATTTTCATTTTCTAGCCCTTTTTAGGTTATCAAGGTTAGAATCTTAACTTTCACCCCATGGGGGAAGTACTTGATCCAATCTTACCCAGCTTTTGACACTAGTCAGGAGTAAACAATAATTACTGGGTCATTTGTCAAAACAGTATCTTTTAAGAGAAAGTTCAGTCCAGTGGCCCATGCCTTACAGTCTGTGCCAGAGCAGTCAAAGACTAGAGACCCAACACAAGGTCAAAATGGGAATCAGGAGGTGTATTACCCAGAGTTTTCAACACACACAACATTAAAAGGTACCTGCCTGTGTCTGGTCTAGTGATGATTTCCAGTTTTGGATATGTATATGAGTGCCAAAGATATAGCAATAAGCAAGCCTTGTGCATGTAGGGAGGTAGATCAGAGGTCTCTCAAGGGATTGATGTAAAAATATATATTTTATATATATATATTTTGTAGGTGTTTTGTGTGTGTATATATATTTATTTTTTTTTTTTTTTGTTTACTTTATTGTTTTAAGTATTTTATTATACCACCGTGAGATATACAAATAAAAAAGATATACAATTAAAAAGTTCATGTTTGGGTTTTGGTCATACAGTGTTTCAGCACCCGTCCCTCCACCAGTGCCCATCTCCCACCACCAACATCCCCGGTTCCCTCCCCCTTCCCCAGCCCTGCTCCATGGCAGGTTCTTTATTTCTTTCCCTTTCTCTCTCTTTCTCTTTTCCTTCCCTTCCAGACTATGGATTACAGAACATACATTAAAAGGTTGTCATGTGTATCCTTTTGCCTCTATTTAATGCTCAGTTCTAGGTTGGCATTAGTACCCTCGACTATTATTAGCACCCTGTTCCATTTTCTGTCTTACCTAAACTCCTGACTCCCACACGTTTGTGAAAATCTCCACCTTTGACAAGACCTCCTGATATATGTTTCACTTGACCTTGGATATTGGTATCATAATATGTACATATATATTTATGCCATGCAAATAAATGCAGTCATTCTGTATCTGTCTCTCTCCTTCTGGCTAATTTCGCTCAACATAATCTTCTCCATGTCCATCCATTTATAGGCACATTTTATAACTTCATTTTTCCTAACAGCTGCATAGTATTCCATTGTGTAGATGTACCAAAGCTTCTTTATCCAGTCATCGATTTTCGGGCACTCTGGTTGCTTCCAGATTCTGGCTATTGTGAATAATGCTGCTATGAACATAAAAGTAGGGATGGTGTTTCCGCTGGCGTATTTTTGGTTTCCCAGAGTAGATTCCCAGGAGTGGTATGGCTGGGTCAAATGGGAGTTCAATTTCTAGTCTTTGGAGGAAAGTCCATATTGTTTTCCAGAAAGGCTGTACCAGCCGGCATTCCCACCAACAATGGATGAGTGTTCCCTTTTCCCCACATCCACGCCAGCACTTGTTGTTCTTGCTCTTTTGAATATGTGCCAGTCTCTGTGGTGTAAAGTGGTATCTCATTGTTGTTTTGATTTGCATCTCTCTGATGATTAGTGATGATGAGCATTTTTTCATATGTTTTTGGCCATTCAAATTTCTTCCCTTGCTGAAGTTTCTGTTCATTGCTTGTCCCCATTTTTTGATGGGGTTGTTTGTTTTCTTCTTGTAAAGTTCGACCAGTGCCTGATATATCCTGGATATTAACCCCTTATCAGATGGGTATTGGGTGAATATTCTTTCCCATTCTGTGGACTGCTTTTTGTATCTTAGTCACTGTTTCTTTTGAGGTGCAGAAGCTTTTCAGTTTCATGTAGTCCCATATGTTTATCTTTTCTTCTAGTTGCTTTGTTAGTGATGTTTCATCTTTGAAGATGCCTTTAGCTTCAATGTCGTGGAGGGTTTTTCCTATATTTTCTTCAATGTACTTTATGGATTCAAGTCTGATATTGAGATCTTTAGTCCATTTTGATCTGATTTTTGTGCATGGTGTTAGACACAGGTCCAAATTCATTTTTTACATGTTGCTGCCCAGTTTTCCCAACACCACTTGTTGAAGAGGCTTTCCTTACTCCATTTTAGACTCATTGCACCTTTATGAAAGATTAAATGATCATGTGTTTGAGGTTGGGTGTCAGGATACTCAATTCTATTCCATAGGTCCACAGGTCTGTTTTTATTCCAATACCATGCTGTTTTAATTACTACTGCCTTGTAGTACAGTTTGAAGTTGGGAAAGGTGATGCCTCCCATCTTCTTTTTTCCGAGGATTGCTTTAGCTATCCTTGGGGGTTTATTGTTCCATACAAATTTCAGGAGCGTTTGGTCAATTTCAATCAACATAATACATCATATCAATAAAAAGAAAAAAAAAAACCATATGATCCTTTCAATAGACGCAGAAAAAGCATTTGACAAGATCCAGCACCCGTTCATGATTAAAACGCTCCAGAAAATGGGAATTGAAGGGACTTTCCTCAAGATAGTTACAGCCATCTACCAAAAGCCCACAGCAAGCATCATTCTAAATGGGGGAAAAGTTGAAAGCCTTCCCCCTGAGATCAGGGACAAGACAAGGTTGCCCCCTCTCACCTCTTTTTATTCAATATAGTACTGGAAGTACTTGCCATAGCAATCAGAGAAGAAAAGGACATCAAGGGCATCCAGATAGGCAAGGAAGAAGTCAAGCTATCATTATTTGCAGATGACATGATATTATACCTAGAGAACCAAACTCCTACCAAAAAACTCCTAGAAACAATAGACGCATATAGTAGAGTGGCAGGATACAAAATCAACACCCAAAAGTTAGTGGCTTTCCTATATACAAATAACGAAACAGAAGAAAGGGATATTAAGGAAACTATTCCATTCACAATTGTGCCACAGAAAATCAAATACCTAGGAATCAACTTACCCAAGTATGTAAAGGACCTGTACAAAGAAAACTACAAGACACTGCTCCAAGAGATAAAAGAGGACACAAGGAAATGGAAACACATTCCCTGTTCATGGATGGGGAGAATCAACATTGTCAAAATAGTAATACTCCCTAGAGCTCTATACAGATTCAATGCAGTCCCTATGAGGATACCGATGTGTGTGTATATATATTTATATATGAACTTCTAAACCTCAGGGTTTCCATCTTCTTCCAGGGTGATGAATTCCAATTCATCCACCAATACCTATCCCCTCCTTCAGTCCCCAGCCAACATACCAGCTCTTGAGAGAGTTTTGATAACATAAGACACTAAATGTTTGCTTTCTCCTCTTCCCATTATTTTTCTGTTCAAATTGGAGTGTTAGCTATCTTAGAAACTGGCGCAACTCTAGTTTTTGGACCTCTGTATTTGTCCTTGGATGACTATAATGCTTACATGCACCAGCCATGTCTGGTTTTAACTCATTCTCTGCCCCACCTCAGAAAGTCTTCCCTGAGTTATTGACTGCATACTACTGCTGAGAACACTCAGTGTTTTAGTAAATTCTCTTCAGACAGAACAAAGTCCCAGTCTCCTAGGATACCATTCAGTGCCACTAACAACTTAGTGCCACTAACAATTCAGTCCCACTTTCTTTATCACACTCATCCTTTGCCTAACTCTACTTACTCTTGATTCTTGTCCTAGTCACAAGAATCTGATTGCTCATATTTTAGTTCATCATTGTTCTTCATGCTATTGTTTCTTATTGATTGGTTTCTTTGGAACAAAACCTCCCTGTCTTATTCTCTCTCTCTCACTCTCTCTCTCACTCACTCTCATCACTTGCTGGATGCTCAGAGCAAATCATAGTTTCCTTACCTACAAAACATAGGTAATCATTTCTTAGAATCTAAGGAAAAATAAAATGTGAAGATATTGCACAATATAGAGGAATAGTCTAGTACAAACAATTTGTTTAGTAAAACAGATCATTGTTATATAGCACTTGCTCTGATCAAGGTAAGAGCAGGTAAAGAGTTGAATTCATTTCTGTATGTGATGTAAAATATATACCAATAATTTAATAAAGGAAGTTCTCAGTCTATAGAATAAGATTCTTCTTGGACATGCAAGCATGAAGTCAGGCTTGTGCTTCAGTGCTATTTCCTCAGAATCTTTTATTGAATACTCCAT